>BQNB010088246.1:0-25556 GCA_026074375.1 Tanacetum coccineum | reverse complement strand
CAAGAAAACCCTAATGGGCTTACAAAACGCATCAAGGGATCAATGCATATCTATACCTAATGTATCTTATGCATCTCACTTTTGCAATACTAACTATTTATACCAACAATACTAACTACATAACTAACAGTACTAATAAACTGGCAGTACTAACACTTTGTATCGGCAGTACTAATTATTACATTAGCAGTACTAATGACTTAAACTATTTCTTCTAATCTTTAGCAGCAGTAGTTTCTTCAATCAGCAATATTAACTTGAGACGCCTTTATTCCCAACAAACGAGTCTTGTAGCTAGACTCGAAGTCACATGTCAAGTGTCGTAGAAGTGGTCCAAGTCGATGATCTCTCTTGGACTTTCTCTTTTGGAGAGCGTCCTAGTGGTGGGAATTGATTGAAGGGTTTTGGTAAATTCCTGTCCAATGGGGTCAATTAGTCTAATCTTGGCATGTAATGCTTCATCTCTGTTTTTTGGTGGTTTATCCTAGTTAATTGGTTTTTTAATTAGGTCCTCTGATTCCCACATGTTGCACTTAAGGTTAATGGGTATGGCTCTTAGAAATTCTACCATTGCCATAAACACTAAGGTATCCTTAAAAGGATTAAGCTCGGCATCTCTAGAAATTTCCCATTCTCCGGGTAAATGGCACCTAAGAAGTTTTTCATAGCATAGTAAAGGGGGTTTTGTGGCTATTCCATCCGAGCTAGGTCAAGGTTTATAGGATTACCTTTTTCCAAGTGTGGTCCAATAAGGTGCTTCCTCCTCACCTAAGTTTACTCCTTTTACACCTAATACCGACCTAGTAATCCTTCTCCTACAGCTATTTTGGCCATATCTTACAATCAATAATTACATTGGTGGTACTAGAATCCTCTTCTACAAGCAAAGGGTCCTCAGAGGTCACTTTTAATAATCCGAGTACGTAGAACTCATTTAATTGTTTTAGTTTTCTATGTGGACTTCTACGTTTTAAACAATCCCAATGTGTAGGATTTGATTCCGTCAGCCAATCCAAAGATATGGTCAGTCTCTTCTAATAATCCGATGTTAAGCTTTTTGAAGAGGTAAAGTAGGATTATGTTTACGCATGATCCAAGATGAGCTAGGGTGTCAAAAGGTTTTGACTCCCCTAATCTACAAGGTAGAGTGAATAGACCAGAGTCTCCCATCTTTGCGGGTGTTTCTCCTTGAACAATAAACTGATCCATTTTTGCCTAGTTCTAAGCTCTCTATGTATTTATCTAATATAGAATTATAAATGGGAGCGTGAGCAAGGACTTCAAGGACCAATAGGTTAAGATGCAAATCTTGGAATTCATCTTCAAGGGTTGGTTTGGCCTGTTCTAGTTGTAGTGGTTTGGTTTCAATCTCGGGTTGCCGAAGGCTGGTTTGGGAAATGGTTGCCTCATTAAAATGCGTCTTGATAGCATTGATTGAGTTAGAAGGGTGAGATGAGCATTGAGGATCGATTGTTGGGTAAGAACGGGTAGAGGAAATTAGATGAGTCCCTAGTTTTGGGTTCTTAACCGTATCGCTAGGCAGCGTGCCTGCTATTCGATTTGTGATGGCTTTCAACATAGTGTCGATTTTGTTGGTCATCTCGCTCTGTTGTCGTTTGAAATCGGCTTTAAACTAAGACAATCTGGCATCTTGAGATGCCATGAATTCGGAAACCAGTCCTTTTATATTTGAATGGTTGTTAAAATTTTGAGGAAGGTTGTTGAAGGAACAGTTCAGGATCGAACCGTTGGGTTGGAACCAGTTAGGTGGGTTTGAAAAATTATTTTGGAAATTTTGGGGTATTTTCCACCTAAGGTTCGGGTGACTTTTTCATGATGGATTGTAGGTGTCACCAAGGTTGTTTTGCTCGAGCTTAAAGGTATACCACTTACCTCCCTCTTTATCGGTATGCGAGGATGCGTATTCAATAAAGGCTTGTTCGGGATCTTCCATGCAATACTGAGTGTCATGGGGACATGCAGATCCTCACATGAGGTTGTGATTTTGTTTACCATGGGTTGGTTGTGTAGAGGAAGATGCTTCATCAAGCGTTGAAATTGATTTTCGAGCTCGATTAGACGACTATCGGGATCTACTCGGGGGACATCTTGAGGCATTGCGATTGCCTTGACCGGTTAGGCTTATCCCTTGGGTCATTCAACTTCCGTTGTCATAAGGGCGAGGTCCTCATAATAATGCCTAGGATTCTTTGGTGTTGAGGTACAAAAGATACCACTAGCTGATTTGGTCAATGGTTCGTCTTGTGATGGATAGACAGGTCTAAAAAAATTTGGGACTTTGTGCAAAGTCGCATGCCATGATGCGTAGACATTTTGGAGTAAGTTTTAAACGAGTCCATGCTTCGGATAAAGATTCTCCATGAGTTGTCTAGAACATCAGGATATCGTTGCCGAAGTTTTGCGGTCCTTCCCGGTGGGAATGATTTGGGCAAGAATAGGTAGTAAGATCCTCCTATGTGGTGATGGATCCTGTTGAAGGCGTTAAGCCAATTGCTTCCTTATTTTCATGTCAAGGTCAAGTGGGTCCACAAGTTTAAGGAAATCCTTGAGGTGTTGGTTTGGATCCTCAGACCGGATGTAGTGGAATGAGCATCAATTTTAAATTAACCGGGTATGGTTATCGTTCTATGAGGGTACCACGTGTTCCCTACACAGAGTCATTGGTATCCTATAGCCCTCATGGCTAGGTTTGGAGTAGTCTCCTAGAGTACGGATACAATCTCGTCTCCCATGGTGGTTGACGAGAATGGGTTAACGAAACAGATATCACGAAGAAAAGATAGACTACAAGAAAGCTAATATGTGGAATTTAAAATTCTCACTTAAAAGTATTAAAGCAAGTTAGAACTAAGCTAAACTATGATCAAAACCTAACTATTCCCCAGGTGGCGGCAACAAAAACCTTGATCTGCGTTGTCATAGGACTTCTACACGATGTTTTACAACTCCCTAGGCAGAGTTACCTAATGTGTAGTTGTAGTGACAATGCAAGATAGGGGGGTTGTTATCTTTCACTCGAGGAATAGGTTAAGAAGGGCTTGATCACGATCTAACATAATTCTAAGGGAAGAGGAGATTATTTTTGTATTTTTATATTTATGAAAGCAGGTAAAATCATATATTTGAGGGGTGGTTAGTTTTAGCTATTAAACTAAATTACAATCTAAACTAATGGTGATAACAATAAGATAAAATATTGTGTTTATTTAATCATGTATTACTCCCTAGATTTCTTCTCCTAGTGTTGTTGCCTTGTCACCCTTGTGATGATCTGTGTAAATATTTCCTAAGTCATAAACGAATTACATGAACCCGCCGTCTACTTTGTATTCCGCTAGAGCAATGCACAAGTAAGGTAGTATGAAGACTATTACAAGGCCCCCAGGGATACACTAAGTGCATGTAAAATACATTAAAAGTGGATCAACCATATTAGGGAGCAAGGTAGTATAAAGACTGTTACCTGATGGTATCCTTTCTACATACATACGTTTCTCTAGACATATCAACAGCGATACAGACAAAAGATGGTTTTCTAAAGCCTAACAGGCACATCCATCATAAGAAGCAACACCACTAAGATCTACATTCTAGGTTTCATACAATCACAAATAAACATAATAGGAGGCTTAAACTAGCATGTTAATAAAGCAAGAACATATATGAATCAAACAACACATAGACATATTGAATGATTAAATAAACCTTACTTGATTAAAACATGACTTGGGGGAAGTACAATAGGGTTTTTAGGCCTTAAAATCATCCTTAACAGCTGCTAAATGAACTAGGGTTCGTACCCTCTTTTTATTCTAAAGTTACACACTCAAAACCCTAAATTCGGGTTTGTATATATAGGAAAATCGCTGTGACGGCATCGCATTTTAGTCGTGACGCCGTCATGATAGAGAATATTCTAGATAATGGGCTGGGTCGTGTACTCTGACGTTGTCTTGAGATCTCGTAACGCCGTCTTGGTCTTCGTTGTGACAGCATCACGTTATATTGGTAACGCCGTCTCCAGCCACTATAGAGAAATTCTTGAGTGATGTTGGTGTAGGTCCATAGTCTTGTCCGTTTCTTTTCCATATGAGCCCAAGTCACGTGTAATTCATCCAAATGTCTTCCAAATGAGAAATACCTAAAAAGGAACGATTAAGTACCTATTTTGGGCATAAATGCATGATTTTGGAGGTTAAATGACCCTGAAAAAGTGTATAAAATGACACCTTATCAATATACCTTCACTGAACTGCTTGTCATCTTTTGATATAATTGCTTTTAGGACTCCAAATCTGCATATGACCAGTTCCCATGGGAACTTCTCTGCTTGCTTTTTGTTTGATGTAGTTATAGGCTTGGGTTATACCCACTTTGTTAAGTGTTCGATAGCTATTGCTAGAATTTTAATTTTCTTATGGCTGTTGGTAGAGGGCCTAAGATGTTAATTCCCCAATGACTAAATGCCCATGCATTGCCACTACTTATAGCATTCTTGCTTGGTACTTTCCTTAGTATGGAGTACTCTTGGCACTGTATACATTCTTGTATTATCTTTGCAACATCCTTAAGCATCGATGGCCAATAGTAACCTTGCTTCATAACTCTGACCACCATAGAGCGAGGCTCCATATTGAATCCGCAAGTCCCCTCGTGTACTTCTTTGATGATGTTGTCAAACTACAAAGGGCCTACACATTGAAGCCATGGTGTGAGATACAGCCTATTGTATAGGCCTCCTTTGATCAAATTATATTGCGGGGCCTTAATTCTAACCTTCCTATCCTTTTTGGGTCTTCCGGTAGCAAGCCACTTAATAGGTATTCATAGATTGGGGTCATCTAGTTTTCTCCCCTCTCAAGTTCAGCCTCGTAAACTTCTTTGTCGTTTATTGATCTTTTCTCTAGGGCTTCTACTAATACTTCTTTGGTAAGGTGTTCGAAAGTCATCGAAGCTAACTTTCTTAATGCATCAGCATTTTTATTTTGGTTCTTCCTAACATGCTCAATTGTAAAGGTGCCAAAACCTTTTAGGACATCCTTCACCTTTTCCAAGTATTGCTTAATCGTAGGCTGCCTTGCTTCAAAGATTCCTTTTATTTGGTTTGCCATTAGCTGGGAGTCTGTGAAAATGGCCAGAATTTTGATTTCCATTTCTCGTGCTATCCACAATTCTACTAGCAATGCTTTGTATTCTTCTTTGTTGTTTGTCATTTCGAATTCGAAGCATAGAGCATATGTGTATTATCTTCCTTCCGGGCTGATTAACATTAGTCTTGCTCCTGAGCCATCAGAGCTTGATGCTCCGTTAGTATAGAGTTTCCATATGCTTCCTAATTTCGGACCTTCTTTTCCAATGGCCACCTTTCTTGTTTCTACTTTCTCACCTTCTTCGGGAGGCATTTCGATAGAGAAATCCTTTGGTATCTGTGTTTTTCTAGAGCCATGTTCCCCGAACTCGATGTCATGTTCGCCTAATTCTTTGGCCTATTTGGCTATGCGTCATGACTTCTTGGGACTTCTGAGTGTTTATTTGATGGGCGCATCGGTCAGTACGCTTATGAGGTGTCCTTGAAAATATCTACGAAGTCTTCTTGTGGCATGTACAAGTGACAGAATGAGCTTCTCTATTACGGGATAATTAAGTTATGCGCCTTGCAGTACCCTGCTTACGATGTAAATAGGGACTTGTCTTTCCTCCCTTTCTGCGAGTAGCATGACACTTATGCTTTCTACTGAGGTTGTGAGGTACATTACTAACACTTCGCCTTTGATTGGGGCAATAAGTGTTGGTAATATTTCCATGAGTTCTTTCATACTTCGAAAAGCTTCTTCGGAATCTGTTGTCTATTATATGGTCTTCTTATCCATACAACTCTTAAGCATTGTGAAGAAGGGGAGTGACTTTTTAGCACCCTTTGGATAAGAAAGCGGCTAAGTTGGCTTGCTAGCTTTCCAATTGAGGATCTGTATCACTTTGAGCGTTTCTTGTGGTTTAGATCGGTAACTTCTCTTGACCTTGTGCCCTTATTCCTTGCTTTGTAATGAAAAGTCCTAAAAAATAGACCTTCTTGGTCACTAAACAGAGGCATTTCTTGGATATCTTGTAATTGTCCTCCTCAGAGGTTCTCTTTATCACCATGTCATCGATTGTATTTTCAAGGTTTCTTCTGATTTGATACAAAAGACCTTGTTCCACCAACCTTTGATTGGTGGCCCCTGCATTCTTTAACCCAAAAGGCATTTTTTGGTAGCAAAATACTTCCTTTCCTTAGCCATTTGTATTTGATGGCAGCCTTTGTTAGTGTCTAGAAAACACTTTAATTGAAACCCTGAGAGGGATTCCACCGTTCAATCAATCTTTGGTAAGGGGTAACCATCCTTAGGACATGCTTTATTTATGTCTGTGAAATCTACACACATTCTCCATTTTCTATCACTTTTCTTTACCATGGATGGGTTGGCTACCCACGTTTAGTTTTTCACCTTTTGCAAGATTCATGCATTTGTAAGTTCTTCCACCTCTCTGCATGTTGCTTCGTTGCGGTCGGAGCCTAACCCACGTCTCTTTTGCTTGATGGGTTTGATGTGTTTGTACTCGTTTAACTTGTGCTCCATTCTCGGGATTCATGTAATGTTGGCATAAGTCCATGCGAAGACATCAATGTTTGCTATTAGGAGTCCCGTAGCCTCTTTTTAATATTGGTTGGCAACTGCTTTCCAATGGTTACCGTTTGTTCTGGATACTTGGTGTTGACATTTATGCTTTCCTTAGCATCTCTGCAGTTAAGGACGTTCTTTGCGATTTTTAGGCATGTAGTTTTAGATGTAACACCCCAATAATTCAAATAGCAGTGAAAGTTAAATTAGGGGTATTACTTCATGAATCAACAGTCATAATCATAGAAAACGACTCAAAAGAGACGTTTTGGAAAATTTTGTTATCATTCAATATCATATCAGAGTTTTACAAAAGTAGGTCCCAAAATACATTTAAAACATAAAGATTGAATGATAACAAGTTTGGACGTCTTTAAGTCCATGCCACTCCGTGCCTTAAACTGCTTAGTTACTTGAGATAAACATGCTAAAAAGGTCAACACAAAGGTTGAGTGAAATTCATAGGTTTGTAATGAAATGGTTGAATACAAGTCATCATAAGTGGTAACAGTATTATTGCCCTAAGCTTATGACACCAACACATTAACATGGAAATCACCTCAGCGACATTATTGAAGAACAAACGTCCTCTAGGAAAGGTAACTTTCCAAAGTTACCCATTATTCTCAAATATAGTGCGTTTGATTATCTTATGTACAAGTAAACACAAACAGGATTCGTCAATCCCGATAGATCATTCCACAATATTCGCGTTCACTCGCAAGTGATTAATGGTTCATGATTAAATGATATTGACAGTGGAGGTAAACTTAGGCAATAATATATCAGGATATCATACAGTTGTAAAATACTTGTATTCATGGTTTATAGCATGTATCCCCCCATGGGGTTTGGAAAAACATATAAAGGTGGGACTATGAACTCACCTTAACAGGGAAATCTGATTAATGGCAAAAGTAAATCAAATGGGAGTAAACGGCTTTGTTACACAACCTGAGGTAATATGTCAAGTCTTAGTTTTATATTTCAAAACTTATTTCATAAAGTTTAACGTAAATATTTAGTTTATTGACTTGTGAAATCATCGTATCACTGTTCGGGCTATCATAATCCAGAGGTCATGTAGTAAACGTTTAAGGAGCTAGGACACTTTAAATCGTAAATCCAGCAACTCGTCAAAACGTCTACCCAAATGAAATCCCCACACATGAAACTCCCTAGTAACGTGATACGTTATAGTTTAATTGATAAGATATTATCTTTTTACGTTTCTTCAAAAGCTAGTAGATGATAAATTATGTTAAATACTTAATATAAGTGATTTATATATTTCGATCAATAAATGAATGATACATGTGTCAGGTTTTAATAAAATCGAGTCTTATGATGTTTAAATACGTTTTTATTATTCATTATAAAAGTATTATATTTTATAACTTTAAGAATTCAAAAATGACAATATATACCTTTGGTATATATTAATTTACAATTTAAACCCTTTATATATAATTTTAAAACATTTAACCTTTAACATTGAAAGTTGGCAAAACAGACCCTTGTAGTTTAACTTTAGGATATTTACATTTTTAGCCCAAAAAGTTTATAAGTTTCAAAAGTTACAATATATACCCCTTATGCATAAAACGATTTGCGTTTTTAGTCCAAAAACATATACTTCGTATTTTTTGAATCCCATTTAGTTTTGCAGCATCTAGGTTATTACAATAAGCTAAAATAAGCTAGTTTTATAAGCTTAAGCTTATGAAATGAGCTTCTTGGCTCGAAAAGTCAAAAAGGGCACGTTTAGGTTTAAAATATTAACCTGATGGGTTTTAGCTTTTAGGGTTTGATTCTAAGCTTATAAAAATGATAGATTAACTTATTAGAATAGCTTATAAGTTTTAAGTTCAGCTTATAGCTTATAGCTTTAGGGTTTACAAAATTGGATTTTAGGTTTTTAAAGGGTGCGTTTTGTTTTGAGAAAACAAAACATGTAGCTTCTGGTTTAAAGAGCTTATTTAATGAGAATTATAAAAGGTACACAGACTATAGGATCAGAATAAGCTTAAGCTAGCTTATTAATGGAGTTCGCATGTTTTAGGGTTTCAAAATGGGTCATTTAGTGCACAGTTAGGTTTAATAGTTTCTGAAAAGGTTTTGCTTGATCAAATGATTAAAACAAGGCGTACATATAATCTAAAACATGACAAAAGTTTATAGAATAAGTTGTAGGGCTTACTAGAGCTTAAAGACGATTACAAAATGGTTGGATATGGACAAAAACCTTGGAGATTATCAAGAACCCCTTTTCCTTCCTATACTTTTGGCTTTTACTTAGCTTAATCATTTCTTTCTTTTCTTCTAAGGCTTGGCTAGAATATCATTTTGAGTATGTGTTTGATTTAGTGGTGAATTATGGAAGTGTGCATGAGTTTTGGCTATTTATAGGTGTAGAATACTAGTAATCTTAAGATCAACCAAGAACAATAGTGAGATGTGGGTTGTGATGTTAGAGAGAACTTGTATGGAAAATGGATGAATGTATAAAATGAAGTGTATGGAAAAATGGAACAACAACCCTCTCCAAGACTAGGGAGAGGGAGGTATAAATACTCACAATGTCGGCCCATGGGCTACGAGTTGGGCCACCCTTGGGCCTTGGGCCGACTAGATTACTAATCAAAATCCTGCTTCTAACTAAACGATCAAAGACTTGTTACAACTAGGAAGTGACCGACACTTTTCGTGTTTCCAACAATCTCCCCCTAAGGGAGGTCACTCCAATTTACAAACTTTAAATTAGTCTTTAGCTCGTACTCTTGACTTTCTCTTATGAATATGTTGTAGTGATCATTGACTTCTTGGATTGAGCTTTTTCCTTGAACTTGTTATTTGACATTGGTGATCTTGACATCTGAGATCTCAACCAAGCACAATCTCTAACGCCATACTTGTAACTTTGCCAACTTGTGGACTTGCAACTTTTGGACCGACATGCTCATACCTTATCTTGAAAAGCTTTAATGTTGCATCTTTCTTAAAATTCTTTAACTGTAACACTTTGACACTTCTAGAAAGATGTGTTGTATCAGAGTAGCGAAAGTCTGAAACAATGTACTTGAGCTTTCATGATGACTTATGATGTCGGTCGGGTATGAGCATGTGGTATGGATCTTGTGCATTAGGGGACGAATTAAGGCTTTTGTCCATTTCGCTCCAGGTTTTGTTGAGAAACCTTCCGGATCCGGGAGGTATCGACCTGTGAATCAGATAGATTCAATTTTAAGAAGAATCTTCTTGACAGGATGTTCCAGCTGAAGTAATGATCTTTCTAACACATAATATTAGATTCATCGTTCCCATCATGTTCTCAATTTTAGATACATACCTCAAAGCAGACAGCACATAAGAGTGAAAACCATGGTTACTATCTCACCGATTGATATAAAAAGTGATTTGAAAATCAATCGGTGTATTACTTACAAAATTGTTTTTTGTGACACTTAAAATCGACCGAGAGTGTTTATCATTTCAAAAATTCACTAAACAACGTGATCCAGTTCCTGGAACAAGTTTGATTCTATAGAATCGCACCATCGTATTCTTTCCATTTACAAAAGTTTGATTCATACAGAATCGCACAATTACCTACATGAGCTTGTTTTTAATGTTGACTCAAGCAGGGTTTCATCTTCTTTGTGATAAAATGCACTCTATGTTATGCAAAATCACAAGGAAATGCGCAAGGACTCTTAAAAATGTATCCTTGGTAATTCACATTGTATGACTTAGTGCCAATAATTTGACAAGTGTCCTATATGAGATTTATGGAGATCTCTTTTAGCTCTAGACTCAATAGGCACTTTGATTTTAGTGATCGGTAGGTTGGAGCTGAGTGCCACCACCATTTTCAATATCAACTAACTCGGGAGTGAGAGAGTCTATAGAAATGAGTGTATCATCCGTAAGTTTTGAAACAAAGTCTTTCTAACTTTGAGTGGTTGGGAGGGGATTATGCATAGCGTCACTGGGTCCATAACTATCTTCAATGTCAGACAACACATGAGTGTTTCTTCTGACAGCAAATGTATGGACCCGGTTTCTTCCTTCTTCTGCCTAAGTGTATGGTAGGGCTTCTTATTTTCCACCCTTTATCCTTACATTATCATTTCATTCTTCAAACCCCATTCAATGCATACCGGAGACTTCATAACTACACATTGTTGGGTTTTGTTCTTAGTGTTATGCTCCATATCAGTCGCATTAATCCTTGTTCACATTTTCTCCTTTTTAATCATACCTAAGGACTTCTACACTAACTAGTGGATATCCCTGGGTAGATCCCTCCGGTTCTGGCTGGATCATGGGATCTGAATACCTAAGCTAACCGCCTTATAACTTCATAAATTTAAGAACATTGTCCAGGTCTTTTGGTATTATCATCACGATCATCCAAAAACCATTGAAAACTTCATCAAAGTGTTTGAATATAAATATCAAAAGATTTACTCTTTGAGGTTTTCATATCACTAAAAGCTCCGCCCTTAACATGTGCATCGGTAATCGTAGCACATGCTAAGGTATGGAGTGCATTGAGTCCATTCTTGATCACTCTTGTCAGTATTTCATTAAGTCCAGTTAAAATCACATTTGTCTCCCCATATCCAAAAGTTAATCCTTGATATTTTGATATCAATTGATTAACGTTCGAGGACAAAATGAATATGATAGCATATGGAACATGTTTATTGCTCGCCCCTCCAACTTTTGAGGGTTTATAAATATGATTGCCGAGTACAATTATTTGAAAATGAATTTACTAAGAAATTCTTTGAAAAATTTGTACTCAGCACATCTTATTTTTCACCAAAAACAGTCTACAACTAATATGAACATATTCACAAGATAAAGTTATTTACGAGGTTGGAACCTTTTAAGATGGAGTAAACAACATATGATAAATCAATGGTCCTGTTGTAGTAGCCGTTTTGTCACCCCTGTATGTCGTACACCGACAAATCTCACAAACTCCCATTATCCTCCTTGTCTTAGCCTCTTGTCAATCGCCTGGATTCACAGCTCTTTGCTTGCTTGTCACGTGCTCCAAAAAAGTCTGTGGCAACTACTCATTCTAATACACTTGAGGCGATCATTTAGAGCATCCGAACGTCATCTAGAGTACTACATCGTTGAACTTGTGTAGTTCGTCAGATGCGCATCAATCTGATCTTCTTGTCTTTGTTCTCATAATGAATCCTCTTGGACTCTGAAGTATGGTGTATAATCATCTTGTCTCTCAATTGGATCTGATACGTATCAGGCTTTGTGATGTGATTTCTTCTGATAGCTTTCAACACCCAGTATTGAAGATCCTCCACAACGACTGCCTGGATGACAACTCTTCTTGTAAACAAGCATAAGGAGACATTAAACGCAATACCTTCCTTCATCTGAGATTTGTCACTTTTCCTTGCAGGAGAAAAGCACATACTTCAATGTCTGGATCCCTTAGTCTGTGGAAGTCGCCTTCTTTGAACTTGTAAAGAACGTCATCATCCCTTCGTACAGTAATCCAGTCAAGATGCTTATAGTCATGCCATTCGACTATTTCAACCTTAGTGACAGCAATAATCCGTCTTTTTGAATAGACGTCCCGAGCATTAGCTATTCCCTGAGTCAAAGCATAGAACTGTCTTCGCTTTTTGCCCCAATGCGAGATTCCCCAGAGGGCAAATTTGTCGTATTTGACTATCATTTGACTCCACATTGAGTTAGGCACTAAATCTTCTATCCATTTGATATGCCCGTAATTTGCAGCCTAGTCTTTGTAACTGAAGTAAGTTACTTCCGCTTGACACACCACCTACGTAGGTACTCCAGGTCGTTATTGATGAAGTGATGAAATGGTATAACATGACGACCTTGAGAATTTGGAACTAACGGTAGTGGCTGTCGCAGATCATGAGGATATTGACGATCTTACAGGATTGATCAAGTCCAATTTTTTCGGTTGTAGGCTTTTGTTAGACTTCCTCACAAAAATATTCAAGTTCAGTCAAACTCTTGCAAGTGCCTTTCATCAGCTCAAATGTTGGACCTGCTAGCAATTCAGGTGTTAGAGTTTGAACATTTAGCCGATTCATCACAAAAGCGGAGAAGTCAAATGTAGAGTCGGTTAGTTACAACAATGACTCCTCGAGGTGCTTGTTGTCCCAATTGCTGATCCAAGGTTGGACAGATTCATGAACGGCAGGAACAGACTTATTCCATGCATGACAGGAAAGTAGTCGTGTAGTGTTGAAACCAGTCAGGAAGATGTGGGACCTCTTCTTCTGCTTGTTCATCCTGGACACCTGTTTCAAACTCCTGGTGTGCAGGTGCTTCAAAGACATCTGTAGTTTGCATAGCTTCCTCTACCGGAGCAGATTGGCTAGCAGATTTTCTGTGAGTCTTAGATCCTGTACTGGTAGTCTTTCCTGCTGTCTTGGTTGTCGTTTCACTTGGAGCACTGGTAGAATCAGGTTCTTTTCCTGACCTTCTTCTCTTGGACCCCCGGTCTGTTCCAGCGGAGGGTTCTTGATCATCATCAGCACCGTCTCTAGGTCTTTTTATTGTGACCGTATCGCCATATGTATCTAACAAGATCTTGTCGGCTTCATACGCATCAACTAATGCCTTGTAGAGCTGCCTTTGAATATCTGACCTGTTGATAGAGTTGTTAGCTTCCATCTTGTCAATTAAGATCTTTTTCAGCTCTAGTTCTGAAAGATTTGCAGCTACAATATACACTTGAGACGTGTTTTGGCTTCTTGATGATCGCAACACAGCACCTCATACTCGAGATGATCGGTTTACTAACTTCTAACTGTCTCGATTTTTGGAGTAATTTTGGAGACTTCTTTTTGACTTTGTTTCCTTGATGATTTTCCTCATATCCTTCATCGAATGAGTCAAGGAATTGTTGATTTGCAGAAGTGACTCTTCACGAATTCTGCATATACTGTCACATTGGACTGCAACGTCCACTGCTCCCTGCCATTTTATTCCCTAGTATATTATATCAACGGTGCCAGGAATGAGGAGAGCGCTTCACATATTGGATTTGTTTTCCGAGTTCCGAGAAGTTGTCTTCTTACCGCTTTCAGTCTATAAAACAAAAGCCACACAACGAGGCAAAGTTAGGAAATATTGGTAGCAAGGAGCTTAGTAGTAGTTCCGGTGTCTGAATTGGTGGTTGTTTTTGTTTGAATGACGAAGGATACGTGTTGGAGTGGCGATTGATTTGTAGCAGATGAAGGTTGGCTCCATGATGGCTGTTACATGAGGTATCAATTAGAGCGTAGCTTCAGTATATTGTCCCAAAACAAAAAATATCCATCAACAACAGTAACTTGGTTTGGATTTCAGCATGGTTGGAACAATCCAGATGATACAGACTACTCTGTTGTTGACCATACAGATTAACCGGAGTTAAGGGTCACATGAGTGTCTTCAATTTCCTGGGTTGCTTGAAACTGGGGAATATAACATCTTGTCATTTCATCATCTTCTTCCATTCAAGATCGTATTGGTATCGTTTCGAACTGACTATTTTTCCTTGATTCTCTTATATGTAGCCTCTCATACCGACTAGCACCATCAACACTTTCGTTTCCTTTAACTTCATTGTCACTATCTCGTCATCTGATGATGAATACGAGAGGGTGTGTGAATTGTAGATCGAAAGAATTAACTCACTTCAGTTTCCTCTTCATGTAAAATGTCATCCATCATAGTTGTGAGCTTTGATGGACAAAATCATCACCATCAATCATCTGATTCATCCAGGTTACTTCATCATCATCATCTGAGCGATTCTTATCATCGTCATGTTCAACCAGCATCTTCATCTTGAACCTTTCTCATCAACGTCATGGGCATCATCATCTTCATCATCCTGAGTAGTCTTATTGACGTCATTTTTATCTGCAACTTCCTCATCTTGAGCTTGCTCATCATCTTTATCATCGTCACTTGATTTCCATGAGATATCATCCTCTGAGTCAATTCAGAGTGCATCGGAACTCCTGTGTAACACAAGTATCCTTTCATCTGCACCAGAACCACTGCATGAGAGCTGTGATTTCTTGACGGCTTCTTTTTGTGACTATTTTGAGTTGCTCAGCCTCTGTCAACTCTGCCTCAGAGATGGTCTCCAATTCTGTAGTCTTCAGTTTTCCTTTTCTAGACTTCTTTTCTATTGGGGCAGTGGGAGGCTTCTGTTTTGTGATTGTATCTGTATTAGCTTTCTTCTTGCTTCCTTTTGTCTTAGGAGGAATTGTTCCTGAACCCATACATAATATCCTTTGTAGATTCAAGTTGCGGATGTCCTCGTTGGTTTAATGGCCACTGGCAAGATAGCCCCGTACAACTGAGTGACTTCATTCCTTGAGATGACATTGATTGTAGTGAACATTGGGTCATCTCTGGCATAGTGCCAATTGACCTTGTTTCTTCTAGGAATTGAAGGATCTTTTTCCATGACAAAGTTGACGACTAACTTGGTGATAGCAGCAAATGATCTCCAGGGTTGATGCAGTTTATTTACATTAACGTCAGTGATCTTCCTTATATCTCCAGAATGACCAAGACTGGCTAGAAAGATGAGGATCTCCTTCTCAAGAGGTGGTTCTACAAACTTCTTATTACCGACTTTAGGGCAAATTTGAAGAATGTCTCTGAATTGATCAAGACCGATAATGTGCTTCTTGTTATTCATCTTAAATATCGGACAGATCGATTATAACATAAGCATGTAGCCCGGAATTCTTTGTATATAACCTCTCTGGAGCATCAGCAGTGACTTGGTATGCCTTGTAGAAAGGAGTGAGCTTTTAACACATCGAGACCACTTTAAAGGGGTTGCTTCCTTGAGTGACATCCAAACTTAAGCGAAGATTACATTTACCAATCTTAAGTCGGTCAGCAGGAGCCACCAATGCATCATCCAAAGCCATCTGATCCGCTATTTAGATTTCCATGAGTATATTTAAGAAAGAGTGAGTGCAGTTTATAAGAAGACACAATCATTCATTCATGAGAACCTTTATGACTTTTAGCACTTTTGAAGATCAATCTACTATATTGACAATAGCGTGTAAGACAAAGGCAAACCTAATCCTAACAATTAAGTTTGAATGTAGTTAACCTTGGTTTGTCAGCCTTTTACTGTCTATTTAAACTAAGAGATTTTTTGTAGAATTTAATCTATTAGAAAAAATTTCGATCTTAAAGTGTTGTATGCAAAAATTGGTTAAGTGTTGATACTTTACTCGTTTCGTCCTCAAAAAAAACACCTTGATTGGTTTTTCACAAAAATTACGCTCGTCTCGGTCCTTATTAATAAGCACAACTCGTTCGGAAGTACCCCCCACCCCCCACTCACCCCCCCCCCCCCCCCCCCCCCCCCATATAAGCAAACACATCGTCGGAAAAATCTCCATAATATCAGTCACTATCTTCGCCTCAATAGGATTTCCACTTGTTCGGATATCCACACTATACTTCACTCGTACCGATCCTGTCTAAGAGACACTCGTTCGACCTTCACAAGATTCACTAAATTGTTCGGATCCCTGAACTAAAGATTCACCTATCTCGATTCCTTATAGAGCAAACACTCGTTCGGGAATCCATAATATCTATCCTCGATTCCGTCCTTACACCATAGGCACTCGTTTCGGATCCACACTATACTTCCCATACGGTTCGATCCACACTAAACTCACTACGATCGGAGATAAGTAAGTGTCCTGTCAACAAGTCTCTCGTTCGGAATCCAGTCAAATAGTCCGCTCGTACCTCGAATTCCTTTGGTTAAGAGTCACTAGTTCGAACCCTCACAAATTCACACTCGTTCGGTCCACACTATACTTCACTCGTTCGATTTACACTGCAATTCACTCGTTCGATCCATATGTCTTGTTCGATTCATACAGTTTTGATCGTTCGGTTTCTTAATAATTTCCTAGATCGATTCATGTTTAAACAATATTGATAAAAAACTTTACCATTATTCTATGCATATCCCGGAAACTATTGTTGCAATAAATCCACACAAAACATATAATATTATTACATTATTTTGCATATTACTCTAATTTTTCGAACACAAAACATTCAAGAACACATTTAAATCACAACAAGTGATAAAGCTGGTTAACCTATACATTTATTAAACCTAATACTACAAAAGCCCTCAATCAATTTAACGTTTTCACCACTTTTTGATTTGAAGAACCCTAATTTTATAATTAGGGCTGCGACGATCAAGAATGACGAAAACGCTCAATTCCTTTTGGGATTCGAGTTGATTAGGAGATGAAGATCGAGATTTAAGTTATACCTTAGATATGAAACGGAGTAAGTCAGCTAGATTGAAGTGATTCGAGTGGAAAGTGTTCGTGTGTGTGTTTGAGTGTGTTTTGAGTGTGTGTTTTGAGTTATGTGAACAGTGAAGGGACGGGTGGGGGGTGTTGGTGTTATAACCCAATTTTAACTTTGGCACATTTGGCCCCTCATCTTAACACTACTTTTTAATCTCACAAATTATGTTTTATAAGGTATATTCAAGTTAAACAAATAGCACACATGGTCCTTAATGTTTTATACTCTCATACCTATAGACATAATTTAGCAAAACTACACCCTAAAGGCATAAAACAAGTAACACATAAAGCACAATCGAGTTAAACTTAATTAACTTTCTATCATGAGATATTACGTTATCGTTTGAAAATCTTTTTCCCTTTTTACAGCTCATTTGATCATGACAAAGAAATTTGACATTCTCTCCCCCTCAAACAATGACCCGTTTTCTATTTAAAGAGCTGTAGACATTGTTTGAGAAGTCAAATGTATCTTGAAAATTATTTTCAGATGATGGAATGATTTTGTATGTGACACAACAACAATCACCAAGATAAATAAGATTTCTCTTATTTATTCACATAGATGCACTGAAACGTACACTTATGGATATAGGAAGCACGGGTTGTGATGCAAAGTAATCACAAGCCTTTGCATGGTCATAAAGTAGACCATGCCCGAGAATAAATTCCCGTTGAGAGTCAATTTTCTTTTTGAAATACTTGCCTTTAGAAGATATACTGGGTTGCTATCTGAATAATAGCAAGCCAAGTGGCATGTTGTGAAAACATTTGTACTTCTGCTCGAATTCATCTGACAGTGCTTGTATCATTTGTAAATGACATTCTAAGACCGTCAAATGTT
This sequence comes from Tanacetum coccineum, assembly GCA_026074375.1. Classification (NCBI taxonomy): domain Eukaryota; kingdom Viridiplantae; phylum Streptophyta; class Magnoliopsida; order Asterales; family Asteraceae; genus Tanacetum; species Tanacetum coccineum. Next base: position 7,644 of record BQNB010088246.1, on the reverse strand, counting down.
GATCGATTACAGAAGACTGCCATTGTAAAACTTCTTTTTGAATTTTTCTCATTTTTTAATTTTGTATTTTGTTTTTGAAAAGTTTATATAAAAAAAATCTTTTTGGTTTTTTTCTGATTTTATAAAAAATAAAAAAATGAAACTTTTTTTTTGTGTTTTTCTGATTTTAAGTATTTACTTATTATACAGGATATTTGAATAGGTACCACCACTATTCATCAACTTTGTTTTCAGAGTATCCGGCGTAAAACTCCGCATTCCCAGCTTGCTGATAAGAAATTCAATTCTTTCTCGGCCAAGAGCTTTAGTGAAGATGTCCGCCATTGATATTCCGAATTGAAAAGTAAAGTTCGATCACACTACCATTCTCAACATGCTCCTTGATGAGAGTGAAAAACCTGAATGTCTACTATGCCTTGGATCTGGAATGTTGAACATGTTGCAGCATAAGGCAAATAGCGCTTTTTGTATCACAGAACATGGAATATTATTGAATCCAAAGCCAATAGTCCATAGTACATTGGAATTTTATTGAATCCAAAGCCATAATTGGTAAGTTGTGATCTCATCTAAAGGACTTGAGCACAACATCCGGACAAAGAAATATATTCAGCTTTCATACTGGATATCACAACGCTTTTCTGCCTTTTAGACGACCAGCTCACAAGTCTATCACCCAAAAGTTGTATACTACCAGATGTGCTACGGCGTGTATCTTGCAACCAGCATGATCCGCCTCTGCAAATGCTGTTAGTGCAATGGAATAATCCTTCGGATACCAAAGACCCCAATGTACGGTTCCTTTTAGATACCGAAAGATCTTTTTTATTGCATTTAAGTGCTTTTCGGTAGGCTGAGCCTGATACCGGGCACACATCCATATAGCAAATTGTAGGTCAGGTCTACTGGCTGTGAGATAAAGGAGGGTGCCAATCATACCATGATAGTGTGATGGATCTACAGCTTTCCCTTCTTTATCCACATCCAGTTTGGATTTCTCCACCATGGGAGTATCCACTAGGTCACAAGATTCAAAGCCATATTTCTTTAGTGATTCAAGAGCATATTTAGATTGGTTTATGAAGATGCCTCTGGGACTTTGAGAAATCTGTAGTCCTAAGAAAAATGAGATTTTACCCATCATCGACATCTTGAATTTTGAACACATGATTTTAGCGAATAGATCACAAAGTTCAGGAGTAGATGCAGCAAAGATAATGTCATCGACATATATTTGTACCAGTAGTAGTTCCTTGCCTTCTCTACGGATGAACAGAGTAGGATCCACTGAGCCTTTTGAGAAGTCATTGGATATCAGGAATGAAGACAACATATCATACCACGCGCGTGGAGCTTGTTTCAACCCATAAAGAGCTTTCTTAAGCTTGTACACGTAGTTAGGTTTGTCTGGATCCACAAATCCGTCCGGTTGGCTAACATAAACCTCTTCCCGCAGATTACCATTCAGAAACGCAGTCTTCACATCCATTTGATAGACGACCATGTTCATATGAGCAGCAAACGCTAGAAAAATTCGTATAGCCTCTAATCTTGCAACCGGAGCGAAGGACTCTTCAAAATCGATTCCCTCTTCTTGACGATAACCACGAGCGACCAACCGAGCCTTGTTTTTCAGAATACCTCCTAACTCATCAAGCTTAACCTTATAGATCCACTTAAGAGAGATGACAAATGCTTTGTCAGGAGGAGGAACAAGTTCCCAAACCTCCAGACGTTCAAATTCATGAAGTTCCTCTTGCATAGCTTCAATCCAACATGCTTGGGTTAATGCTTCTTTGTAGTTCTTGGGTTCAACTGATGTTAGAAAGGCATCATAGTAACAGAATAATGCTTGTTCATGGAGTTGGAGTCGTGTGGAAACTGGTCTGTCAAGAGCACCGATTATATTCTCAAGTGGGTGATCCTTCGTCCATTTGCTGTTGTGTTCAGAAACATGGTGATCGGGAGGCACAATTGTATGAATAATGACTGATGATGAAGATTGATCAGAAGTAACTTCTGGAATTGGAATACCGAAGTACGGATCATTACCCATATGTGCAACTTCAATATCATGATTATCTTCTTCAACATCATGAGAAATAATAGGTGTTTGAGTTTCTTGTGGTGTATGAGAGTTACTTGGTGATGGTGCATCTTGATCAACTGTAGTTGAGGAAGGTGAACCAGTTGATACAGCATGTTCAGGTGCAACTGCTTCAGGAATAGGAGCAATGACTTCTGGTGCTTGTAAATCAACATTAGGTGACTCATCAAACATTGGTTGAAACAACAAATCCCAGTCAGATCTCGAAGGTGGTACAAATGGTGTTGAAGAAGGAGGGTTTGGCACGAGTCCTGAACTGATTGATACAGGAGTCATTTCATGAAGAGCGGGTCCTGAACTGCTGTGTTCAGAAGCCATCGCGGTCAGCTCATCAAAATCAACGTGAATGGTTTCAATTATTCGTCTGGTACGTCTGTTGTAAATCCGGAATGCTTTCTTCGTGGGTGCATAACTAATGAAAATACCTATATCGGCCTTCGGTTGTAACTTGCCCAAGTTCTCGCTTTCATTCGTTGGGTAGCAGAGTGCACCAAACACATGAGATACGATAGGTCAGGAGTTTTGTTGTGCAGAAGCTTGTATGGTGTTTTACCATGTCGAAGACGTATCATGGAACGATTTTGGGTATAACAGGCTGTAGCAACTGCTTCGGCCCATAGAAATAAAAGAGCTTTTGCGTAAATTAACATAGTGCGGGTTGCTTCAATTAGCGTACGATTTCGTCTTTCAACAAAATCGTTTTGTTGTAGAGAGCGGGCAACAGATGTTTCATGATAGATGCCAACCTTCTCATAATATTTACGCAATGTCTGATTAACAAACTCAGTTCTATTATCTGTTCTGATGCGTCGGACGGTTTCCTTAAGTCATACTTGGATCATCTTCAAAAAATTGATAATAAAAGCTGGAGCTTCATCTTTTGATCGCAAGCATTGTACCCATGTAAATCAAGAGTAATCGTCGACAATAACAAGGATGTACTTCTTTCCATTGACACTCGCGACATGCATTGGTCCACACAGATCCATGTGCAACAGATAGAGTTTTTCTTGATTGGTGTCCTCAGATTTGGGTTTGTGAGGTTTCTTCGTGCTCTTGCCTAAAGCACATGCAGAACACAAATGGTCCTTTTCAAACTTGAGCTTAGGGAGACCTCGAACAAGACCATGTCTGGCAAGATGATTAATAGCTCCGAAGTTCAAATGAGAGAGACGACGATGCCATAACCAAGACTTGGTTTTAGAGGCCTTTGACAAGAGACAGATAGGAGAGGACGCCATCATATCCCCAAGAGAGAGTGTATAAAGATTGTCCCCTCGAGATCTAGTTAATAAATCAACACCTTCTAGATTGCGAATGTAGCAGGTGTGTTGACGGAACGCAACTTCGAGGTTGGAATCACAAAATTGTCCCACAGAGAATAGATTATGCCCAAGTCCTTCAACGTAATAAACCCTTGAAATTGTAACATTCCCAATCTGATAGTCTCCATAACCCATAATCTTTGCAACATGATCATTATCGAATTTGACAGTACCCAAGAATTTGCTGACGAAGTTGGTGAGCTGAGAGCGATCTCCGGTCATATGCTTGGAGCAGCCGGAGTCCAAATACCAGAGTACAATTTGGACGACCTGCATTCATCAAGAGAGGCAGATGGAACATTGGAAACTATGGATCCTCAGGATTGACTGGGTTCCGAATTGTTAGCAGTTACATATTTAATAACCTTATAATTGTTAACAGGAACACTAGTTTTAGACTTCCTAGGTTTCCTTGAGTAAACCAATGTGACTACAGGTTTAGGTGTTTTATTATCTAGAGTAGATGATTTCCTAAGGGGCACTTCAGTAGTTGTGGTAATCCTAGTTAAAGGGCACGCATTTCCTACTATAGTGAAGGTCCGACCAGTAGGTCTCCAGATATATCCAATATTGGTAAACACCTTTCCTGTTGGTTTCCAAACTTTTCTCTTTGAATTTTTCTTAACAGATCTAGATTTAGCACGAGCATTCACATTATTGATAAAATCAAGAACACACAAATCATGATTATCAGAAAGCATGCAACCATTACACTTAACACATTTAAGGTCAGAATTCGCATTAAGCTTGGAATGCTGCACAGGAGCAGTTCCTTTTGGTTCAACAACATGATCTTTATTTTTCAAACTAGATTTAACTTTCCTAGGGTGGGCTTCTACTTTATTCTTCAGAGTACTACTTGGTGTTTGCTGAATCTTATCTTTCTTTGTATTGCCTGAAGGCTGTGATCCGCTAGCACTAGTAGACTGTTTTACTCCTGTAGAAGACAACATAGGTTTGTTAGAAACTAGGTTTGAGGTATGGGCTGTTTTTGTGTTTCTTGAGGATGTGACGGGCTTAGTGAATCTAACTCTTTTGACTTTGTTCATCAGGGTCACAGCCACTAATGGTTCTCTAGAACTGTTGATACTAGGACAGGTTTTACTGATTTTAGAAAGCATCTCCTGAATTAGTTTAGTATACTTACAGGCAGATTCTAAGAGTGGATCTAAGGGATAATTAGCTTTAATATGATCGACTAGATCCCTAAGAACTGCGGCTTCTTCCTGAGAATGCTTAATATAGGCAGAGTGAGCTGTCCTTTTATTCAACAATTTAGGGGTTATTGGTTCCACATTAACTTGATGCAACTCTGGATCACTATGGTGATTTGAAACATTATTATCAACTAGGGCATTTCCTTTAAGTTTCCTTAATTCATCCTTTAGAGCTGTTATTGCCAAAGCCTTTTCCTGAAGACTAGCATTTAAATCAGAAATTTCAGCAGACTTTATATTGACTTGATTAATTAAACCATCACATTGTTATTTTGATCGAATACGTGCTGGTTTAATCGAGTCATAAAGTTGCTTATAGGTCTGTTTCAAATGCTCATTCTCAGCAATAAGCTTTGTCACCCTATGATCCAATTCAATATTTATGGTTTCAATCTCTTCTAAGTCCTGTTTGATCTTATCCTTATCTATTTTTCCACTTAGAGATTTAATTCTCTCTTTCAACTTCTTAATTACCGTGTCTTTCTCTTGGGACTGAGCTTTCAATTCATTTAATTCAAACAATTGATCAAAACTTGGAACACTTTGATTTGAAACAGAATTTTCCCTTTGAAAAATTTCCTGTTTAAGTTGAGTGTCAACTTCTAAAGAGATGCAATGTTTTTCAAGAATGGTAAAACTTTTGAACAGTTTATCGTAAGTTTCCCTTTTAACAAAATCCGTTTGAAGCTCAGTCTCAAGTTTGAGACACTTTTGACATTCATGCACATTCACAGAATCATTCTCCACGTATTCGACAGTTTCACAACCGTCATTCACAGACAAATTCCAACAGATTTTTACAATATCAATGACAATGGGGCCTTTCCCCCCCCCCCCCCCTTGCCCAAAGTCGTTCATTTTCACATCAAAACTTGATTCATTTAACTTCGAAAGTTCGGACTCCAACGATGTTGTTCGACAGCATGTTTCCATTTGATAAAGACATTTGGACATCGGCAAGTTTATCAACCAAGTACTGATTGAAGTTATTGAAGATATCTTTTAATTCTTTTATAAACGGAATAATTTCATCTCGAAAACAAGCCTTTGTATGTTTAAACCCCCACGTGCCCTCAGTGATAGCTGTGGCAGTGGTTCTTTCTTTGACAACTAGATTACATACTTACATACATGATGGCCGGCCCATGGGCTATGATGGGCTTCCCATGGGCCTTGGGCCGGACTAGATTACTAATCTAATCATTACACTAACTACGAGCTAAGACTATTACAACTTGGAAGTGACCGACACTTTTTGTGTTTCCAACAATAAGGAAGTTTGAGGACACCTCAAGGAACACTCAAAAGCAACAACAACAACAATAAAACAAGAGGCAGAACACTGGCCGAGCCTACACTGCAAGATCTAGTGAGAAGAAGCCATACAGGGGATCTAAACCCTTATGCACTAAATGCAATTATCACCATGATGGTCCATGTGCTCCTAAATGCCACAAATGCAACAAAGTTGGCCATTTTGTCCATATAACTGTAGAGTACGGCAAATGCCAATAATGCTAATAACCAGAAGGGCATCAGGTCGGGTCAGAAACCTACTTGCTATGAGTGTGGAGTTCAGGGACATTTTAAGAGGGAATGTCCAAAGCTGAAGAACAACAACAACCATGGTAACCAAGTTGGATGTGGCAATGCTCTAGCCAAAGTGTATGCGGTAGGGCATGCGAGAACAAACCCAGACTCTAACGTCGTGACAGGTACGTTCCTTCTAAACAACCGCTATGCTTCTATCATATTCGATTAACTCGTGCCGATAGGAGTTTTGTGTCTACTGCATTTAGCTCCCAAATTGATATCACACCGACATTAGATCACTATTATGACGTTGAACTAGCCGACGAGGGAATAATTAGGTTGAACACTATCCTTAGGGGTTGCACATTAAACATCCTAAACCACCTATTCAACATAGACTTAATGCCCGTAAGACTTGGTAAGTTTCCGCGACGCATAATGTAATAGGATTGGTTGGTAAAATACAAGCCATCATTGTGTGGTGCCGAGAAGATCATTCGTAACCCAGGGGAAATGAAACTCTAACGTATCACGGTAAGACGAAGCAACCGGGGAGCACAGGCACTCTGCACATTATCTCGTACACCAAAACACAAGGATACATGCTAAAAGAATGTCCAGTATTTTTGGCAAACATTACTATAAAGGAGACAAAAGGAACAAGCTCAAGCCTAAAGTCAAATATCACTACATCATATTCACAAGACAAGAAAAAGAAAGAAGTCTGCGAGCACAAGAATGAAGACCTTCATAGTATGATAGGTTTATGTTTTTGTAACATGAAGTGACCTCCCTTAGGGGGAGATTGTTAGGAATACGAAATTCCTAGAAAAGTCTCGGTCACTTCATAGATATCGAAAGATAGCTCGTCAAGTAATATTTGGAAACTTACATAGGTAACTAGCCCAAGGTCCATGGAAAGCCCATGTAACCAAGGCCCATGTCCACCTTATGTAAGTATAAGTACCCTCTCCACACATGGAGAGGGTGTTGGTTCTCTTTGTATTTTCCCACATAGTTCAATCAACCATCCATGTTTTCCATTTTACTTTCTCTCTCAACTTTCTCTCTCTGGTTCATCTTTTGTGTAAAATGAGTTTTCTTCAAGACATTCTGAAGACGACTTTTAGAACCCGTTACGGCCATTATGAATTTCAAGTTATGCCATTTGATTTGAAAAACGCACCTGCTGTATTCATGGACCTTATGAATCGGGTGTGCAAACCGTACTTGGATAAATTCGTGATTGTCTTTATTGACGATATTCTAATATATTCAAAGAATAAACAAGAGCACGAAGAGCGCCTTAAGTTAATCTTAGAGTTGCTTAAGAAAGAGGAGTTGTATGCCAAATTTTCCAAGTGTGAATTTTGGATTCTAATAAGTGTAGAACACACATATCTGTTTTGTACCTAAAATGACCCAATTAAACCCAAAACAGATCAAAAATGGCAAAAATATG
>BQNB010088245.1:14773-27706 GCA_026074375.1 Tanacetum coccineum | reverse complement strand
TTTTACAAATCTATGATTTAAACTAAGAAAAGAAATGGAATCTTTTGCAGGATTTTACAAAATCAAGAAGAAATCATGAAGCAATGATTAATTGTTGTTGAAATCGTTGTTGAAATTGAAGTACGTGAGCTTTTGTAATGATTAATGAGCTTAAAACGATAAACGGTACACAGACTTTCAACTTAAAATGAGTACCGGTTGATTAAACTCAAATAAGGACTAATAGTGTAATTGAAATCCAAGTAATATGCTTAACGGTTGTTAAGTTAAGTTGTGGGGACTAGCGGTGCAATAACAGTTGACTTTGGAGGACTAACGGCTGAATTATAACTTCGGAGGACCAACGATGCAAAAAAAAATTAACAATAAGGGTGAATAAATAAGACAAGGACGAATTGTGAAGTTGACTTGAGTTCCAGGGACTTAAATTGCCAGATTTGAAATAAGTTTGATTAATTAAAAATCTTTCCCGCCATTTTCTTTTCTTCTTCGTTTTGAAATTTATAAAATGTAAACGTTTCTATTTCTTTGCTCGCGGGATGGTACAGTTATCGTTGGTAGAAAATAAATATACCACGTTGATCAAAAAAGGATCACGATCACAATGGTAGTCGTTAGAAGTTCCGTAATGAACCGTCACACGATCCGAAAAACCCGAAATAACTTAAAACTGCGTATCCGGTGAACTTTGAAACAGCGTATCCGGTGAACTTGTAAACTGCGTATCCGGTGAACTTTTAAACTGCTTATCTGGTGAACTTGTAAATTGCGTATCCGGTGAACTTGTAAACTGCATATCTGGTGAAACCTCAAAACTGCGTATCCGACTAAAACTACAGAAATGTGTATCTAGTTCATAAAAATTTGATGCGTATCCGGTTGAATAACAAAATGCGTATCTGGTCAAGCAAGTAAATTGCGTATCCGGTTAATAAATAAGCTGCGAGTCTGGTGTCCTTTCTTTTGTCTTCAACAGAAAGAACAAAACCTAAACGTCCTTCTTGCTATAATCGTGGATCTTGTCTCCTTGTCATCAAACCATGGACCACTCAAGCAAGATGATGAACCCCGAAAATAATAAGCTCAAATAAGCTCGAAAATTAAGCTCTTAGCATCACAAGAATAAGCCACGAAAATAGAATAACAATAAGCTATGAATTTGAAATTCATAAATAAGCCACAAACATAAAGCTTAAGAAACCTAGTTATAACAACCCAGAATTTTCATCAAATGCAAAATCAACCTATTTTACTATGATCACAATTGTACGGGGAAATTTTTCGCTTTATTACATTACTTGCATTACCAATATCTCAATATGCAATGTAACTTGCATAACTAAAGTAGACGAGCTCACGCAACCTACCTATGCCATCTATATCTATTTATATGTCAAGCAAACATCATAACATATCAAGTCGATATCTTAATATCATTATTACAAAGTACATTACTCATATAATGTACCATTCGCAACGTTATATCAAAACGGGCTTTAAACCGTTATCGTATACCTCTAAACCCTAATTCCATGAAAGGTTAATATCTAAAGCGAATGTACAAGCTACTAAAGCATATATACAAGTCATATAACATCTCATTTGAATAATACTTTCCCTCCAAAATAAGGTACAAGTCCTTTAAAGCATAATGTACAAGTCATTAATGCACGATGTCCAAATAGCCGTTTTACCTCCGTTTTCCCAAGGAATCTTGTATAATCCATCAAGTACAAGTTACAAGCAAGTCATATACTTCATTTACAATCCATATTCATTCTCATTTCATGAAATTACAAGAAATCCAAGTTAGAAACCCTAACCCGAGCTAAATAGTAAACTATGACCCGTTTCTTGGTTTTTATCCATTTTAAACCTATAAACGCTCATCAACCACCAATAAGTATGTAAATTTAATCAAAAAACAACATAAAAATCCCATTCCAACATCTTTTCATCATTATCGACAACAGATGAACAAGAATAAAAACCTAGAAAAACCCTAAACGAACCCTAAATTACAAACAAGACCCGGTTCCTTCGTATTCACCCATTTATAACCAAACCACCTATCAAATCTTGTTGTAAACTCTTAATACAAGTCTTATGATCATTAATCTATCATTTCTAATCAAGTGTACCTAATTATAAAAAATAGAAAACCATATTTGCGCCCTAGTTAAAACCACGGACTTTCTATTCCTATCATTTTGACCCATTTCAAGAGTTAGCTTTGCATCCAAGTACCTTAATGACTCACCTCCTTCTCTTCTAAGCATCATACAAGGCTATCTTTGAGTTCTATGGCCACAAAACAAGTGCATCACCTCCTTGTTGGCTTCATCCAGGCCGCGGCACACAAACACCTCCACAACCTTCCACCTTGCATCCTAGCATTTCATACTCACATGTTAGCCTCTCAAACTCAGTCCCTAGCCTCTCCACATCACTCCCCACCTGTCCTAAGCTTGGGCACTAAGTTTCTTGGGCTCCAAGGGGTGTTCGCACCTATAAGTAGGGTTCCAAACCCCTCATTCTTACTCATCCCCCACATCTTCTTCTATAACCCACAATAGCAGAAAATATCTGCTCAAGAAGTTCTTAAGAGGTCCCAAGAACAATAATCAAGAGAAAGATTGAAGCCTTGAAGCCCCGGAGTCGTTATTCTAGGCGTACGAAGCTAATAGTCTCAATTTCGACCTATTTCCAAGCTATAAGCTCAAAAACAGGTTCCATAAGCTCACATTCAGTTTTTCATCGCCATATACAATGTTTCATATGATCATGCTTAAATCACTATATAAAGCTTTGAACTCAAAAACATATGTGTTTTACCTTTTTGATCCAAACCGAGCTCATGAAACCCTAATTTTGTGTTTTTCATTAATCTAAAAGTTATAATGGCTAAATGTTGTTATAATCTATCCTAACATGCTTAATTAATGTTAATATAACAACTTTAGTGATTTTTGAAAGAATTTGGATTAAAAACCTACGCGTTTTCGTTTAAAAACCCTAATTCGACCCGTTTTGATTTCCGGCTTAACGAATCGTTATTTCAAACTTTCGTTGCGTTAAATCTTCATATTTTAGCTTATATTAATAAGCTATAACCTGCAAATGTCTTTTGGAATGTTAAAATAAGCTTGCATGGCAATTCAGACTTGTTTTGTAAACGTTATCCATGCAAGGGGTATATATCGTAACTTTCTGAAACTTATAACTAAAAGGACTAAAAATGTCATTTTATCAAAGTTATAACTATAAGGGTCTATTATGTCACTTCCCAAAGTGCAAGGTTTACTTTGTACATCTTTTAAACTAGAAGGACCAAACTCGTAAAAGTGCAAACTCCAAGGGTATATTTTGCCATTTTTCATTCTCAAGGGTCTAAAATGTAACATTTTGAAAAAGTATAAAAATATGTTCAAAACATTATAAGACATAACTTTAATTAACGCTTGTCGTGCTTATCATTTTCAGATATTGAACAAAACGCTTAAAACCGATTATGTTATAACTATCCTGTTCTGAATCTATATCGTACCACAATACTAGGGAGCTTCATATTAAGGGGTTTCATCTTGGTATTACGTTCTGACTGAGTTGTTGGGTTTACGATTTAAAGTGCCCTAGCTCCTCAAACGTTTACTGAATGACCTCTGAATTATGATGGCCCGAACGGTGATACAATAATTCCAAACTTTCCAATCAAACTCATAACAATATTAAACTCTTAGAACCAAAGACTTGACATATTTACTCAGGTTGCGTGACGTGGCTGTTTACTATCATTTTGCTATATCAACCTTCCCTGTTGAGATTGTGATAAAGTCGTCAGCTTTCATTTTGGAATATTTATTACAACTACCTATTAAGGTGAGTTCATAGCCTCACTTTTTAATCTCTTTAATGTTTCATAAACCCGTGAGGGGGATACATGCTATAAATTATGAATACAAGTGTTTTCCAGATTATATGCTATCCTAATATACCATTACAATTAATGTCTAAATCACTTTATGCCAAAAGTCCCTCATTATCATGGACCATTAATCACTTACGAGTGAACGCGAATATTGTGGATAGATCTATCGGGATTGACGAATCCTGTTTTGGTTACCAGATAGGTAAACCGAAACACACTATATTTGAATTTCATAGGTATATGGCAATTACCTACACCGGGGGCCATTATCTCTATATATATATCACATCAATTTGGGTATATATATACACCAGTCAGTTTGTGTGCCATGAGTTTAGACGCAATAATACATTATAAATGCAATACCATTTTTCCATGATAATTGTATTCGTTGCAATTATTACAAATAACGGGTGTATAACAACGTAACCCAATATCACACTATAACGCATTACTATAAACACTTATTTTATAATTTATAACAAATTACTTATGATGACTGTATTCAACTATTACATTTCAAACCTATGAATTTCACACAACCATTTTGTTGACTTTAGCATGTTATCTCAGGAAATTGAGCAACTTATAGGCATGCAGTGCATGAACTTGAAATGGCTAAAACTTGTTATCATACACATTGTATGTGAACTATATTTTTTTGGGACCAATGCCATTGTAAATACTCTGATTTTAAATGAATGATAACGTATCTTTTGAACAACGTCTCTTTTGAGTCATTTTCTATGGTTATGACTGTTGTACTATGAAGTAATACCCCTGATTAGCTTCCGCTGCTATATGTAAAAAATGGGGGTGTTACAGATTGGTATCAGCGCCATTGTTATAGAGAACAAGGTCAAAACCTTAACTATAACTACTTTTCTTTTCTAACCATCAAAGTCCTCCGTGCCACTGCATTCCCGAAATAGTATGTAAAGATACATAACTACTATATTATTATATAAATAACTTATGTTATTTACCACTGGGTTGTTAACAGAACGATGTCTTCTCCCAACCACTCTACTTCCGATATTGAGGATACTTTTTCCTCTATGAATATTCTTAACTATACTTCAGTCTCATCAGATTATTTCCCAGCTTCATCAGGAAGCATTTCTTTTAACTCTTCGGAAAACTCTAATATAATCCCATCAGTGATCTCACCTTTCTACAATAATCCTTGTTTAAAGGACGTACAAGCATTTTATGCTAAGGAATCACCTATTTCACCACAAGATTCTATTACTCCACCAGCTATTTTGACTCCATCTCCGGTATTACCACCATCACTACTATTTGATCCCCGATATTTCTTTGTTCCTGAAGAATTATTACCACCTAAGAAGCAAATCCATCCCCCATCTTCTTCCTCAACTACGTTATCTAATTCATCTCGGAATCAAACCTGTGATTTGGTATCACCATCTTTCTCAGTTTATACTCCTACCCCACCTCAGATATTTGAGATAGGAAAAAGTTCAATTAAGATACATCTGAAGCATCATGAGGAACAAATCGAAGATATTTTGAATTACATCCACATCATGTCTATCGTCTGAAGAAAGCACTTTACGGGTTAAAACAGGCTCCCCGGGCATGGTATGACACTTTGTCAAAGTATTCCTTCTGGCACAAGGATTCTCCAAGGGTGTCTACAGATTCAACCTTGTTCATAATCGGAAAACATGCAAACACACTCTCATGTTAAATATATGTTAATGATATCATATTTGCCTCGACTGAGCCCCCAAAGATTGTTGACCAGTTTTTCAAATGAATGAAGTTCTAAATTTCAAAATGTCGATGATGGGTACAAATATCAATTTTCTTAAGGCTTACAAATTTCTCAAAATCCTAGAGGCATTTTCATTAATCAATCTAAATATAGGCAGATGAGATTTTTAATAGGAAATTTGATCTTTATAAAAGAACCCTGTTGACACTGACTCCTATGATGGAGCAACAAAACTGAGGAAACCTCTCAGTGACCCCTGTTGACGCAAGACCAAATATCGCAGGCAATGATTGGGTCCCTGATTTACCTTACAGCCAGCAGACCGACCTAGTATTTGCTGTGTGCAATGTGTAGCTAGATATCGAATCTAGGCCACTAAAAAGTACCTTGAGGCAGTTAAACGGTCTTTCGGTATCTCCTAAGGAACACTCAAATAGGTCTTTGTAATCCGAAAGACACCGCCATGGCACTAACAGCATACGTAGACGCAGATCATGCCAGTGTTGTCAGGACACTGCGCGAGAGAAGTACAATCTGGCATGTGCTCAGTTCCCATGGTGATAGTTAATCATCTGGTCATTAAAGAAGCAAACAAGCACGTCCATACTCATCTACAGAGGCAGAATACATCGCGATGTCTGGTTGCTAGGTGCCCAAAACCTATGGATGAGGTCCTCAATTATCAGACATGCTTTGCTTACAATAACCAGATCCCTCTTACTATGATAACAAGAGTGCCATAGCTCATTGCTGCAGACAACATTCATCGAATCCAGTTTCTAAACACAATCGTCATACCCGACATCATTCATCAGAGAACAAGTGGAAAAAGGGAGTGGTGAGTTGTATTTCGTGAGACAAAAGTATCAACTGGCAGATAATTTTTCCTAAGCGTTGCCTATGAAACGATTCGAATCTCATTCCTCACCAAGGAATGACATGAAGTTAGTGACAGCCAGAGACACTTAAAAGTCTTCAGAGATGATCAGTATGATAACAGATTGGTTTCAAGTATCCTATGTAAATAGTACATACTTAAACCCAAAAATAAAATTACAAAAATATAAAACTAAAGTAACCATCAGAAAATCCATAAAAAATCAGAAAATAAAAAATGCTAAAAATAGTTATTCTTCAAACATGTCACCGTTTATCGATAACATTTACGGTCCTAGAAATGTCATTCAATAATGACACAGGTCTTTAAATGAAGCTCGAACGGAAGTTTAAACCTTTCAAAACATGTCTTAATGGCTTGTAGTTATTTCAGACTGCAACCCGCTTTTCAAAATGAGGAAAGCACGTCGCCAAAAAGACGGCTGTTCCTAACAACGGGTGATTAAGTTCTCCTGGGCATGGATTACTTTATATCCTTACAACCTCGATATAATGTACGCTTCAGTGCATTATCTCTTGATTAAGAAGAGAAGTCTTCTTTCATCCTCATAATTTTTCGTCTATGATTCTTCAGAAAATTATTTGGATCTCACGTGGTGGTTTTAAGCGGCTTTTGAAAATTAATCGGACTTGGCTTTTCATAAATTTGACACTCAATCAACGACTACAGTTCTTTAAATAGAAAATGGGTCATTGATTGAGGGGGAGAGTGGTTTTTCAAATTTATGACATCTTTAAGGGGGAGTTAAACTAGTGACAACTCAAAAAGGTCTAAATGTGACAATTATATGCAAATGTAGGGTGTTACATGTTATGTGCTATTTGTATCCTAAGAATTTTAATTATGAAGGACCAATGGTGTCATGTTCCTAAGTTCATTAATAATTAAGAAAGTTGAAAGAGAGGGACCAATTGTGTCATTACCTGAAAGTTGAAAGTAGGGATATAAAAGTGTTGCGTTTTGACTAGTCAAACAAGTCAAAAATACTAGTCAAAGTTTTCATCTTTTCTCTCTCATTTTCAAAACACACTCACTTGCGATTTGCTTCTCCAGTAATTATTTGTGTGATTTCTTGAGCAGGTATCGATCAATTAGTGTTTATCATCATGTGAATATGCGTTATCTTGAATATCATGGTCTTAATCGAACTTAATCATCTTGTTCTTAGGGTATACGGACGAAACCATCAACCTAATCATAGGTTTAGAAGTGTGTGTGTATTGAATCTTTTTTATTGGGTTAGCATTATAATAATCTAATGATGCTGTGTTATTGCCTGAAATGAATCCCCCGCTTCTAATTGGATGACCCTAGTGCTCTTTGTGTAAAGGTTGACCTTTTATTCAAAATCTCACACGTTTAATGCGTTTGTTTTGGTTGTGTGTTGTTGTAATTTTAGCTTGTGAATGTACATAATGCATATTGTAAACCTGGTATGTAATGGGTATATGGAAATGAAAAGTTAAATCTGTGTAGTCATGGTTCTTGATTGCGTTTTGGGTTAAAATTCTTGTTGCGTTTTGATAATTAGCTCTTGGTTGCGATTTGATAATTAATAATTGATTGCGTTTTGATTTGGGATATTAGATTGCGTTTTGGCTTTATTTATATGTTGCGTTTTGGTAATTAATCTTGGAACAGGACAAAACGCAACTTGTTGCGTTTTGATTTGAAGAAATTTTTAATATTAAAATATTGAACCACTTATTTCAAAATTTTCTAATATGATTGCGTTTTGACTTGTTTTGAATATTATAATCATTGCGTGTTGATGGCTGCGTTTTGATGATGGCTGCGTTTTGAGTGTTGCGTTTTGACTTAGTTGTGTTTTGATTCACTGCGTTTTGATTATGACTGCGTTTTGATGCCTGCGTTTTGATTATGACTGCGTTTTGACTCTTTGCGTTTTGATTGTGACTGCGTTTTGACTCATTGCGTTTTGAGTATGTATTATTCAAATATCATTGCATTTTGGTCTTGAAGTTGCTGAAGATTGTTGTTTGATTAGAGTGTCTTATCCATTGCCTGTATCCTGCATGGTTTGTTAATTGCCATTGAAACTTGTGGTTAATTCGGTGTATCTTGTCCTCTCTATCTGTTGATTATTAACATCCGTTCACTCAAGGTTGAACCATCTCACTGAAATTAACCACTATAACATGATCTAAGAGTCCTTTATCTTGGATCTTGTGCATACGTGCTTAACTTCCGAGCATCTGCTCTCATCTAACAATTCCTATCTGCATGGTCGCTTTTCTGTGATTGTAACTGTGCAGATACAATGACTGATGCTGTACATGCACCCGCAATGGCACCACCCGTCCGCACAGATGAACAGATCTTACCACGCATTCGCTGGGTGCCAATTGGGAAAAGCAACTGCTATCTGAATGAAGAAAAATCTCAACCCAGCCCAATTTTCAAGATTGCTGTGGATATTCTCAAGCAAACAAATTTCTTCAGAGCTTTTACAGCGTCATCTACAATACCGGCAATCTACATCCAACAATTCTGGGATACTATTTGTTTTGACAGTAAAGCTGGGAGTTATAAGTGTCAACTGGACGAGCAATGGTTTGACCTCTCTCAAGACACACTCAGAGACGCTCTTCAGATCACGCCAGTCGATAAAAACCGAGCTTTTTCTCCTCCTCCGACTCCTGATACGCTAATCAAGTTTGTCAATGAGTTGGGTTATCCAAGAGAAGTCATAAACTTGTCAAATGTCACAACTAACGACATGTTCCAACCATGGAGGGCACGGCACTCGCAACAATCATCAATCTGTGCCTTACGGGAAAGACATCAGGATTTGAAAGACCAAGAGCCCCAGTGCTACAGATCCTCTGGGGTGTTGTTAATCGAGCTCACATTGATTATGCTGAAAGGATGTGGGAAGAATTTACTCAGTCTATCCACAATTTCACAGAAGACAAGAGGAATCTGGCACAGCAAGCTCAAGGAAAGAAGAAAGCGACTATCATTCTGATCCCAAGTATCCGGTTCACTAAGTTGATAATATTTCAACCATTGCAACGGCTACAACAACTTCCACCCAAGACCTGAAGTCCCCCACTCCATCTCCTTACTGAGGACCAGTACAAGGTTTAATCTTAAGTTCAAGCGCTAAGGGGAGCCAAACGAGAAGTCTTCGGGATGACTATACCGAATGAACACATCAATGATGTCATTTGAAGGAGGTCTTGATTATTTTGATTGCTTATCTGGAAAAAGTTCAAAGCATCAACGATACCTTCGCTGGGTGACGAAGTGAGTGATTCTGAGTTCGCCACACCCAAGCCAGCAAAGGCAGCAAGACAAACCAAACCAAAACAAACCAAGCAATCAAATCCTACCAAACCCCAAAGCCGCATCCAAGAATCCAAAACATACAGGCAAACCCGCCAAAAACCTTAGGAGGAATGAAGCCAAGCAGGTGTCCGAGTTGTCAGACGCCACAACCACTAGCCAAACGAGTCTAATTCGGGAAAGGTTAAGAAGAGAACTGTTAAGTAGTTCTAAAGCAGTTGGTAATCTCTGAATTCATTGTGATGAAGTGGGTTCCTACTGCTAAACGCCAGCTTAAGACACAGAGGAGGCGATACTACAAAAGGTTTTGCAAGAGAGCTTAACAGATATGCATACCCAACTCTCAAAAGGGGGTCCACTCCCTCCTGTGGCCTATAACAGGGGTAACTGACACTACTTGGGAATAGACAACCAACTACTACCAGAGGTGCCAGAAAGGGGAAAAAGAGAAAGTAGTGATGAACAAGCGGCCTAGTGTTCTGCTCAACCTTCAGACTCCCAAAAAAGAAGAGCCACTGTCTGAGACTACTTACATATTCCAGAGACTTCTCACATACCAACTACTGAAACAGCAGTTCATGAAGACGTACTCTACTTCCACTACCTTAATATGGCCGGGGAGCTTATGGATTTTCCTGGCAGTGACAATCTGATCTGATGAAGAAATGCCTTCAGTGGTTAGAGAGTGGTCTCAAGACGAAGGACGAGAAAAGGCTAGGACTCAGACCCAGGTACGCGCTATATGAAGGCCAGGCGTGAATGGACCAAACCCTGATGATTGATTGCAGAAATCCAAACCGTTACCAACTCCTAGTGATCACGCTGGACCAAACCTTGAACACTTTCGATGTTTAATATGTTGATCCCAACCAGTCAACCACGACCTGACATATGATGAAGGGTTCAGCAGCACCGAGGTAGCCGCGGCATAACCCCTGATGTACGTGAGAATCTGAAGCCTAACGGTCGATGAATCAGGTGATACCTCCCGAGAAGAAGAACCTGTCACCTCCACAGGGACGTATGTCTTCCTCATACATACATCTCGCCAAAGACTTTAGTCTTTGGTGATCAAATTCTTCGAATGACAAAACCGTCTGAGCTGACAATAGGATAATACCACGGCAGACACTGACAAGCTGAATCGAATATCTGTCACTATTCGAGTTCAAGACATCTCTGCTCCAAAATCCTATGACGTCACCGGTTAATCGGGCTCTCGTACCTAATAGACCAAGAATAATGCTCCCAATGTTACATGGGCCATTGCCAACCACCACAACCACAACTAAAGCAACAACAACCAACAACTCATCACTAACCACCTCAACACAACAAGGTCCTCAGATCCCTATCCTCATCAAGCGTATGGTGAACTTGAAGAGTTTAACGTGAATCAGTAATAAAAATCAAGCTCTGGAAACACGGTTAGACAAGCAGGGGAGCAGGATCAATAAGTTGGAAACTATGGACTTACCCAAAATGATCAGAGAGCAGACGGTGGAGTTTATTGATTCACAGGAGATTGACCGAAAGATTAATGAATCAGTTAAGGAGGTGGTTATCTCATCAGTAAAGCATGCAATGAGAGCTCCTCTTCGTGCCCGCTTCAAGGATCTCCCTACGTCTGACATGAAGGAAATTCTGCTCCAACGCATGTTGGAGGAGAACTATGACAAGGGACATGCTGACCACCGAGTAGCATATGAAGCACTGCAGGACTCCATCCGTCGTGATGAATGTGAGGACTTTGATGTTGATAAGGCTCAGGAGGAAACTAAGAAGAAAAGTAAGCAAGGTTCTCCAAAGACTCCGCCTGGATCGCCACCTTCACCACCACCTCCTCCTCCACCACCGTCAGGCGCATCAGGGGCTTCTGGCACAACCAGAGCCTCCGATTCTGCTCAAGCCCCTCCTCCACCACCTTCATCCTCATCCACTCATCAGGGAGGTCAGTCAACAAGCACCGCGGCCCTAAGTTCCTCAAAGACAGCTGCTTCAGCTGAATACTCTGCTTGGACAACGACTGACACCCGGATTAAGCCTTCAATTACAACGATTCCTGATGATCTTTATATGGATGATGAAACCACTGCAGATGAACAAGCATATTCTAGTGGTGAAGAGGTAGGACGTGATCATATTCCTACAGTCAACCTGAGGCAGAGTTGGTGGAAACCTCTCACTGAAGATCGACCTGCTTCTCCGGAACCTGCCTGGACCATACCGTCATCTGATTTGCCTGTACCAACTAACAACTGGGCCTCTGCTCTGAAGACTACATATGTACCACCACCAGAGAACTCATTACTTGCTCAGACCGGTGATATCGCGACATTTATGGATTGGTATTGTAAACGACAAGGAATCTCTGAACTCACTCCTAAAGACCTGGAAGGCCCTGCATATGAAATTGTCAAAGCCTTTCATCCCGATGTAGTTCATCTCCAGTTCCAGATGGAAGAATGCCACAAGCTTCTCACCGATAAAGTGGATGATGCAATTCTACAGTACAATGTTAGCAAGCCACTTCCACTTGGTGGTGAACCAGGTCATATTACCATCCAATCTGACTTCTTCTTCAACAAAGATCTGGAGTATCTTTGATACGGTCGCAAGATTGGCAGACCAGCCTTGTCTATCTCAAAGATGAAGGCGGATTTCTATCCAGATGTCAGCTTAGAGAAACTGGTACCTGATCAATTCTGGTTTGAAGAGGAGTGCAAGTATAACATCGCTGCGATGTATGGAATCTCTCACTGATGGTTCCAAAGACAACGATTCTACATCGACAGATTCTCGTTTGAAGGAGACCGCATAGCCGTTCGAACTCACATGCGTATCTTAAGTGTCGTCCGAATCAAAGTCTTCTCAATGTATGGGTACAATTACATGAAGAAGATCATCCTTCGTTGAGCTGATCTCAAAGAATATGTCATCGCGGAAAGGGATTTCAAATATATGTACCCTAGTGACTTTGAAGATCTGTACTTGTTAAATCTTCAAGGTCACTTGAACCATCTTTCTCCCGATGACAAAAAGGTTCTCGCTACTGCG
>BQNB010088244.1:0-27706 GCA_026074375.1 Tanacetum coccineum | reverse complement strand
ATGAAACCATTACGAGCCCTAATCTAACCCGTACCCTTATTTACTCAAAACCGACCCATTTTAAACCAAACCACCCATTATTTTTTGTTAATACGTCAAGATATGAGCCTTGTAAACACATATTAACATTCACATTGCAAACATGCTCGAAATCCAAGCTTAAAAACACAAGAAAACCCTAAACCGTACCAAATGGAACCCACAACCTCATTTCTTCATTTTAGACCCATTTTAACCCAAACCAATTGCTAAATCCTATTAAAACTCCTTATTACAGACCCTAAGAAAATATTCTAATCATCATTGATCATTGTACACGAAATGTGAGCATAAAAACTTGAGTTCGAACTATAAAACCCTAAATCTGACCCGCAAGGGTACTTAGCTCCTTTTGACTCATTTTAAACTCACCCATGTGCAAGATATTTACATGAACACCTTCTAGATACTCTATATCAGCTTACACACCAACTTACACCATTCCTTGGCCAAAAACAAAGCCACATGATCCTTCTTTTTATCCAAACAGCCGCGACAGCTAACAAGCTTGTCCACACCATCAACCTAGCTTCTTAGACTTCCACATCTCGTTTTATAGCTTATACACATCCCATACTAGACCCTCCATATGTCTTGATCAGATTCTAAAGGTTGCTTACTCCTCTTGCTTCTAAACTACTATAAATAAGACCTTAGATAGCTCATTCAAACATGCACCACACCTCCTCTTCTATAACCCTTATAGGCAGCATTCCTTTGCTCCCTTACGATCTTAGGATCATTAAAGAAGTTCAAGAAGCGAATCCTTAAAGATTTGAAGCCCCGGGAACAAGATACAAGGCGTACGAGTGGAAATACTACCCAAAACGACTCATTTCCACCATTTTTGATCATTGAAGCTCAAACCCAGGTTGCGTGACGTGGCTATTTACTATCATTTTGCTATATCAACCTTCCCCGGTTAAGATTGTGATAAGGTCGTCAGCTTTCATTTCAGAATAATTATTACATCTACCTATCAGGTGAAGTTCATAACCTCGCCTTTACTTATTTTACATGTTTTATAAACCCGCGAGGGGGATACATGCTTGTTACAAACTCTTTTACATACTCATTTATCTTATAACAATGTGATTGTTTTTCAATGACTTAGTGAGTTCATAGCCTCACTTTTAATCTCTTTAATTATTTCATAAACCCGTGAGGAGGATACATGCTATAAAGTACGGATACAAGTGTTTTACCAGACTATATGCTAATCTGATGTATCATTACAATCAATGTCTAAGTTATAAATCCTACAAGTCATTAAATTTGACTTCAAGTCGTTAAATTGACTATGGATATTAATCTGTTAGTATCATAGATCCTACAAGTCATTAAATTTGACTTCGAGTCGTTAAATTGACTTTGGATATTAATGTGTTAGTTTCATAAATCCTACAAGTCGTTAAATTTGACTTCGAGTCGTTAAATTGACTTTGGATATTAATAAATCCTTCAAGTCGTTAAATTTGACTTCGAGTCGTTAAATTGACTTTGGATGTTAATATGTTGATATATGAGCTCTTCGAGTCGTTAAATTGACTTTAGATGTTAATATATGAGCTCTTCGAGTCGTTAAATTGACTTTGGATGTTAATATGTTGATATTATGAGCTCTTCAAGTCGTTAAATTGACTTTGTATGATAATGTGTTGGTGACATGAGAACAAGACCAATCAGACCAAACAAGGCAATAACGGGATAATACATTGTTACTATGATTCATTGCGATTATTACTAATAACGGGTATATAATAACATGACCCAAGATCATAACAATATCATTTTCATAATAATTGTGTTTATACAATTATTATACTATTACTTGTATTCAAACTATTTATATCAAACCTATGAATTTCACTCAACCTTTGTGTTGACCCTTTTTAGCATGTTTATCTTAGGTAATTGAGCAAGTTGCGGCACGGAGTGGCATGGACTCGAAGATGGCTGAACTGTTATCATTCAAACATGATGTTTTAGATTTTGGGACCTGCATTTTGTAAAAACTCTGATTTGAAATGAAGTAACTTATCTTTTGAATAAAAAGTCTTTCTTGGGTCGTTTTCTATGATTATGATTGTTGTTTCCATGAAGTAATACCCCAGATTAGCTTCCGCTGCTATATTATAAAAATGGGGGTATACAGATTGGTATCAGCACCATGGTTATAGAGACAAGGTCAAAACTTAAACTATAACCATATTTCTTTTGCTTAGCATCAAAGTCTCCGTGCCTTACTTTCCGGAACAAGGGATGTAAAATATACATAGCTATTATACTATTACATAAATAACTTATGTTATTTACAAACTAGGTTGTTATCAGAACGATGTCTTCTCCCAACCACTCTACTTCCGATATTAAGGATGTTTTTTCCTCTATGAATATTCTTAACTATATTTTCGGTTATCAGATTATTCCCAGGTTTCATTGGGAAGCAATTCTTTTAACTCTTTGGAAAACTCTAACGATAATATGATTCCACCGGTATTCTCATCTTTCTACAATAATACTTATTTGAAAGACGTACATGCAATTTATGCTAAGGAATTACCTATTTCATCACCAGATCCTATTACTCCACCAGCTATTTTGACTCTATCTCCGATATTACCACCATCACTACTATTTAATCTTCGATATTTCTCTATTCCTGAAGAACACCTAAGAAGCGAATCCATTCCCCATCTTCTTCCTCAACTACGTTATCTAATTCATCCCGGAATCAAACCTGTGATTTGGTATCACCATCTTCCTCAGTTTATACTCCTACCCCACCTCAGATATTTGAGCAAGTTGCGGCACGGAGTGGCATGGACTCAGAGATGGATGAACTGTTATCATTCAAATATGATGTTTTAGATTTTGGGACCTGCATTTTGTAAAACTCTGATTTGAAATGAATGATAACATATCTTTTGAATAAACATCTCTTTTGGGTCGTTTTCTATGATTATGATTGTTGTTTCCATGAAGTAATACCTCAGATTAGCTTCCGCTGCTATATGTAAAAATAGGGGTGTTACAAGTCAAGCCCATGTGCACCCATGTGCTCTTTCCTTCAAAGGACAAAAGCAAAAATTTGGTTTACATTTCTTCTTTATGCATGTAAAACACAAAAATTTGGTTTACATTTTTATTTCATCATTTTGAATATAACCTAAGTTTGGATAATAAGTCTTTAACATTAAAACCTTAGGTTATAATTATTTTTGTATTATAAATACATAACATAAGGTGTTTGGTATATATATATATATATATATATATATATATATATATATATTATATATTATATATATATATACATATATATATACATATATATATATATATATATATATATATATATATATATATATATATACATATATACATACTACTAGAGATTATATACATATATACATTATATATATATACATTTACATATATATATATTAATATATATTATATATTCTAATTCTAAGGATATTTGCCCCCCCCTTTATTTAGTATGATATCTTTTTTTTATTTACAAAACCTATTTTAAGTATTAAGTGTAAAAGTATTAAGGCAAATCTTTTGAAATCTTCTAAAAGAATAAAAAAAGTTTGCCCCCCTCTCCTCTCTATATATATGGCTGGCTCTATCCCTTCTCCATCGCCATTCTCTCTCAAAAAGTTTACTCCAAAACTTTTGTTCATCCGTAGAATTTGCAAGAAGAAGAAGGTGGTGTAGTAATTGGTGATTCCGGTAGTGTTTTTCAAGCCTTGGTGTTTTTGGTGTGATTCTTGGCATTAATTCTTTGGTGTTCTTGTTCTTGTGATCCTCTTCATTCTTGATTCTCTAAGGTATTCCATGTTCTTTTGAATTCATTCTTTGTGTCATCATGATTACACATAAGTTTTGCATAAAATCATAGAATTGTAAAAGGAAAACATGTGTAATAATCTTGTAAAATTCTTTATGACTGAACCAGAAATAATCTTGTTAAAATCATGTTATGAAACCCTAGATCATCATTAATGATGTTTTAGTGAAAACCTATAAGATTAGAAACACTAGGATATGTTTTTATGAAGATGATTGGTTAGAATTAGGGTTTATATGTCTGTATGTTTATGTCCGGAATTTTGGGTCATATTGATCGGGGTATAACTTGGTGATAAAAACGAGTTTTGACATGATTCTTGAGCCTAAAGTTAAATTCAAAGAGTCTAGTTTCTGGAAAATCCTGGCTCATGTTCATTGGAAGTTGGGAAGGTTGATTTTTAATTTTTATAAGATTAAGTGTCGAATCTGGAATTTCTATCCCAAAAATTCAGTAGTAGTATTTGACTTTTAATTCTCAAACCGTAAGGAGTTAGCCTTTAAAATTTGAACTGGTAAATCTTCATGATATGAGATACATCCATGATTTTTCTTAGAATTTTATGAGTTGTCTAAGTAGGGTTTTTACGCGTGAACGTTTCGAAAGTACCAGCAGGTCATTTTCTGGATCATACTATTCACATGTGGAAACCTCTGTGATTTTTAGTAGATTTTTAGGAGGTTGATCATTCTACTCTCCTACTATGGTCCTATACACACAATTCGAAACCAACCTAAAAGTTTACAGATTCTGGAAATTTAGAAAACAATAATTAGGTTACATTAAGTGCTATAAGTAATAAGATTTAGTAATGAATATATAAAATAAGATATACAATGATATGTAACCATGGATTCTTGTAGATTCAGTGAAGAGGGAGTGATCTATTGTCTTTATGTTCGTTCTCTCCGTTGTGTGTTTGTTGAGGTACAGATATTCCGTCCTTTTAGTAAGGACACCTCGTGACTTGATTCTCATTTGTTTTAGCTACTTTGATTCATTTGATATTCCGTCTGATTTGCTATCTGTACTCATGACTCATTTATATTCGTTGATATTCTGTTTGATTTTATATTCGCATTCATGATTCATTTAATCTTTATTTGAATATGATAATTAGATCCGTTATCTTGATTGGATTTTTGGTAACTTGTTCAGTTTGCTTAAATCTTTGCCCGAGCTATTTGAAATAGTCATGGAGGTACCATGACCATGTCATTAATGCACCAATGGCATGATACTATATGTGGCGGTGTGATTAGTCCACGACGTTCCTTTTTTAATGATGGCCTTTGATTATTATTAGCTTACATATGTATGTATACTCGTCATTCTACTTGTGTATATGGATATGACTTTGTTTTGTAGGGAGTGTATGGATGCATCCTAGGTACTATTTGTTCAAATTCAGTTACAAGAGTGAAGGTTGTGTGTGTGCTATTCACCCCATATCACATTATGTACACAAAGTTGAAATCCTTTGTACAACTTATTATGTAGTTATATGATTATATCTGTTTAGAGTCTATTCATGTATCATGTTTAGACATTTATCTGAGCTCGTAGGCATTCCTTTGTTGTTCTTGATTCTTGTTTATTTGATTCGTATTTTGTATGATATTTGTTTAGCAGGTTCTCGTGATTCGTTTCATTCATTCTTTTGTCTTATTGCCCTTTTTATTATTATATATGTTCACTGAGCGTTAGCTCAACGACGTTTTCTTTTCCTGCGGCAGGTAATAAGCGAGAAGCTGGGATTTGAGTGTTGAGAGTAGGAAGCTTTTGGAGTATCGACCCTTGATAGATTTCCTTGGTTTGGATTTATGTTTAAGACTTCTTTCGTTTGAATATCTCTTTTCATTTAGACTTTGTTGGAATTTTAATACTTTTGGAAGTCATTTTGTTTCATGACTTAGTATTTTTATTTAATAAAGTCTTCTGCTTGCGTTTATATGTTCTGATATGACACCATAATGTGACCTTGGTCTCTTTATATCGGGAGCGGGACTACAATATGGTATCGAGAGTCATGGTTACGCCATGTCAGAATAGTTATGACCTGTGAGGATTGGGTAGACATTAGGTTTCTTTTTGATATGATCGCTTCCTTTCGTATTTTGATCTTAACTCTAAATACCTGCTGCTAAGGGGCAAGTATTTTCTTTGACCAAGGATCAGGCAGCTAACTCTTCAGGTACCATTTTAGGAACTCTCTTCTTGAATGGTCATGCTATTTTTGTCTTATTTGATACGGGTGCAACACATTCTGTGGTTTCTGTTTCATTTACTAAACACACATCTTCCCTGCGCTACTTAATTATACCTTATCGATATCTACGCCTATGAAAAGTCTAACCACGAATATCAGAACTGTCCGCTTCGTTTTGATGATAAGATTCGTTTTGCTAATTTGTTTCCCATAGAAATGAGTGACTTCGATATTATTCTGGGCATGGATTGGTTGGTTGAACATCGCGCCCCTATCGCTTGTCATACCAATCGTGTCATCTTTGGTGATCTGAATAACCCTGAATTCATCTACCTATTTCAATTTTGATTTCAATTTCGAGGACAAAATTTTCTTTTAGAGGGGAAGAGTTGTAAAACCCAAAATTTTGGTTTACATTTTTTATTTTACCATTTTGAATATAACCTGAGTTTGGATAATAAGTCTTTAACATTAAAACATTAGGTTATAATTATTTGTGTATTATAAATACATAACATAAGGTGTGTATATATTATAATAATATATAATATATATATATATATATATATAAAATATCATATAAATATAAATATATAATATATATATTGTATAATAAAATATGGCCCCCCCCCTTTATTTAGTATGATATCTTTTTTTTATTTACAAAACCTATTTTAAGTATTAAGTGTAAAAGGATTAAGGCAAATCTTTTGAAATCTTCTAAAAGAATAGGAAATTTTTGTCCCCCTCTCCTCTCTATATATATGGCCGGCTCTATCCCCTCTCCCTCACCATTCTCTCTCAAAAATTTTACTCCAAAACTTGTGTTCATCCATAGAATTTGCAAGAAGAAGAAGGTGGTGTAGTAATTGGTGATTCCGGTAGTGTTTTTCAAGCCTTGGTGTTTTTGGTGTGATTCTTGGCTTTAATTCTTTGGTGTTCTTGTTCTTGTGATCCTCTCCATTCTTGATTCTCTAAGGTATTCCATGTTCTTTTGAATTCATTCTTTGTGTCACCATGATTACACATAAGTTTTGCATAAAATCATAAAATTGTAAAAGGAAAACATGTGTAATAATCTTGTAAAATTCTTTATGATTGAACCTGAAATAATCTTGTTAAAATCATGTTATGAAACCCAAGATAATCATTAATGATGTTTTAATGAAAACCTAAAAGATTAGAAACCCTAGGATATGTTTTTATGAAGAGGATTGGTAAGAATTAGGGTTTATATGACTTTACGTTTCTGTCCAGAATTTTGGGTCGTGTTGATCGGGGTATAACTTGGTGATAAAAATGAGTTTTGACATGATTCTTGAGCCTAAAGTTAAATTCAAAGAGTCTAGTTTCTGGAAAAGTCAGGCTCATATCAATTGGAGGTCGGGAAGGTCAATTTTTAGATTTTATAAGATTAAGTGTCGAATCTGGAATTTTTGTCCGAAAAATTCACTAGTAGTATTTGATTTTTAATTCTCAAACCGTATGGAGTTAGCCTCTAAAATTTGAACTGGTAAATCTTCATGATATTAGCTACATCCACGATTTGTTTCATAATTTTTTGAGTTGTCTAAGTAGGGTTTTTACGTGTGAACTTTTCAAACGTACAAGCAGGTCACTTTCGGGGTCAGTTTTGGTTGCAAGGATTGGAAGGGTATTTAAACATGGTAATAAAATCCACTAAAATTCATAGACATACTAGACACATATGGGAACCTCTATGATTTTTGGTAGATTTTTAGGAGGTCGTTTAATGGGTTTATAAAATTTGAAACCTCTGAAAAAGCTCACAGATTCTGGAAATTTTAGAAAACCCTAATTAGGTTTCATTAAGTGCTATAAGTAGTACGATTTAGCAATGAAAATATAAAATAAGATATATAATGATATGTAATCATGGATTCCTGTAGATTCGGTGAAGAGGGAGTGATCTCTTGTCTTTGTGTTCTTTCTCTCTGTTGCGTGTTTGTTAAGGTACATATATTCCATCCTTTTAGTAAGGACACCTCATGACTTAATTCTCATTTGTTTTAACTAATTTGATTCATTTGAGAGTTCGTCTGATTTGATATTTGTACTCATGACTCATTGATATTCGTTGATATTCTGTTTGATTTGATATCCGCATTCATGATTCCTTTGATCTTTGTTTGAATATGGTATTAAATCCGTTATCTTGATTGAATTATTGGTAACTTGTTAAGTTTGCGTAAATCTTTGCCCGAGCTATTTGAACTAGTCATGGAGGTACCATGACCATGTCATTGATGCACCAATGGCATGACACTATCTGTGGCGGTGTGATTAGTTCACGGCGCTCCCTTTTGAATGATGGCCTTTGATTATTATTAGCTTACATATGTATGTATACTCTTCATTGTACTTGTGTATATGGATATGACTTTGTTTTGCAGAGAGCGTATGGATGCATCCTAGGTACTTTATTCCGTTCAGTTCAGGTGAATGGTTGCGTGTGTGCTATACACCCCATATCACATTTGGTACATCAGGAGTTGCAAATCCTGTGTACAACTTATTATGTGGCTATATGATTATATCTGTTTAGGGTCTATTCATGTATCATGTTTAGACATTTATCTGAGCTCGTGGGCATTCCTTTGTTGTTTTTTATTCTTATTCATTCGATTCGTATTTCGTATGATATTTGTTTAGCAGGTTCTCGTGATTCGTTTCATTCATTCTTTTGTCTTATTACCTTTTTATTATTATATTTGTTCACTGAGCATTAGCTCAGCCGCATCTTCTTTTCATGCGGCGGGTAATAAGCGGGAAGCTGGGATTTGAGCGTTGAGAGTAGGAAGCTTTTAGAGGACTGACCCTTAATTGATTTCCTTTGTTTGGATTTATGTTTAAGACTTATTTTGTTTTGAAGATCTCTTTTCTTTTAGACTTTGTTAGAATTTAATACTTTCGGAAGTCATTTTGTTTCATGACTTAGTATTTTTATTTAATAAAGTCTTCCGCTTGCGTTTATATGTTCTGATATGACACCATAATTTGACTCTTGGTCTCTTTATCAGAGTGAGATGTTACAATTATGGTATCAGAGCCAGGTTAAGCCTTGTAGAACCTAGGTTATGACCTGTGAGGATTGGGTAGACATTAGGTTTCCTTTTGATATGATCGCTTCCTTTCGTATTTTGATCTTAACTCTAAATTGTCTTTGCTGTTTCATTTGTTGATTTCTAAGATGGTCGGCACACGTGGATCTACCCCTGAATTTTCGGGTCCTGCTTTTGATGCGGCGGTGCAGCGAGCAGTTGATGCATTGCTACCTGGCCTCACTACTCGGCTCACCAATGAGATCCGTCAGAATGGCGCTGGGGGAAGTGGTGACCAACCTCCCACCATCCACACCTGGTTGGAAAGGTTTGGGAAACAGAAGCCTCGATCTTTTAGCTCCGCAACCACTCCAGTTGATGCTGAAAACTGGATTGCTCACATTGAGAAGATATTCGAGGTTTTGGGATGTGCTGATGAATTCAAGGCTAGGTTGGCAAGTTACAAGTTGGAAGGAGATGCTCTCAATTGGTGGAAGGCTTTTAAACAAGCCAAAGGAGGTGAGACGTATGTGGCTACCTTGTCATGGAAGGATTTTCGTGACATCTTCTTTTTGCAGTACTTTCCCAGGTCTGAGCAACAAAAGTATGAGAGGGAGTACCACACGATTCGTCAGAGAGATGGAGAGACATCTGTGAGTTATGAAGAGGTTTCTCAGGTTGGCAGGTTTCGTGGGTAAGAAGGCAGGTCCTCCAGAGGAACAGGCCAAGCATTTCAAGTGGGCACTTTGTGATTGGATTCTAGATGGGATAGTGAACACGGAATTTACTGATGTGGCTCAAGTGGCCAATGCTGCTAGGAACATGGAGATTCTCCGTGAGAGGTCAAGTCAGAATAACAAGAGAAACCGTAATGGGGACCGTATTAGACCGACAGCTCAGGATAGCAATCAAAGAGGGAATGATCAAAAGAGGTATGACGGGCGTGGTTATGACAGGAAAGGTAACAATCAGAGGGGTTATGATCAGAAGGGTTATAACGGTCGCAGTTATGACAGGCAGGGTGGCAACAGTAATCAAAAGTCATGGCAGAACCGAGGTCAGCAGTACAACCGTTCTTCTGGGTCTTCTGGTCAGAAAGGATACTCAGACTATGCCTCCTCTCCTCCATGTGACATATGTGGGAAACTTTATCCGGGCAAGGCATGTCATAGGGTTACTGGAGCTTGTTTCATTTGTGGTTTGACTGGGCATATGGCCAGGGATTGCCCTAAGAATGGTGGAAACGGTGGTAGGGGAAATGGGAACGACAATCAACCTGCTGCTAAGGGAAAGTATTTTCTTCGACCAAGGATCAGGCAGCTAACTCTCCAGGTACCGTTTTGGGAATTCTCTTCTTGAATGGTCGTGCTGTTTTGTCTTATTTGATACGGGTGCAACACATTCTGTGGTTTCTGTTTCATTTGCTAAACACATTAGCATCTCCCCTACGCTACTTAATTATACCTTATCGATATCTACTCCTATGAAAAGTTTTGGTGATCATTGACCACGAATATCAGAACTGTCCGCTTCGATTTGATGATAAGATTCGTTCTGATATGATATTAGCTACATCCCTGATTTTTTTGAGATTTTTTTGATGATAAGAAGCTTTTAGAGGACCGGCCCTTGATAGATATCCTTTGTTTGGGATTTTGTTAAAGGAATTATTTTCATTTTGAAGATCTTTTTCTTTTAGACGTTGTTAGAATTTACTTCTTTTGGAAGACATTTTTGTTTCATGAGTTAGTATTTTTTTTTATAAATCTTCCGCTTGTGTTTATATGATCTGACATGACACCATAATGTGACTCTTGGTCTCTTTATCGGAGTAGGATGTTACACTCAGACTGAAAACCCTATATTCGTTAGAATTAGGTTTAGCATATGTTTTGACATAGATTAGATAGATTAAAACTAATGTAGATAACTAAGATACTGGTAGACTTAGGAATTACGCTCTCGCTTTAATGGATTCGACAACCCTACTTCACCATTGCGCTACAACTGAATCGGGTCACTGCCCGTTGTGTTGTTTTTAGTAAGTCTGCAAAATATAAATGTAAAGACTAGATCATTATAATAATACCTAAGCACAATGACAATCAAGGTTTTTTGGCGCAATTTTCCGGGGAGTGAGTTGTCTTAATTTGTTAGTTTTAATATTATTTTAGCTCTAACTTCTATCTAATCTAGAATTAGTATAATTTAATTAGTGTAAAATTTTTAATTTTTTAGTTTTAGTATTGGATCATCATTTTACCTGCTTGTTTTTATTTTTTTGTGCTTGTGTGTTTGTTTTATCTTTTCTGTTCTAGTTTTGTTTATGTCTACTGTACTGGTCGAACAATCGATACGACGTATTTCGTCAAATTAAATATGGTGTATCAACCTTTCTAAAGCCAATACAGCGTATTCTGTTCAACAGATCTATACGGCATATTCAAATCCATTGAGTCGGTCGTATGATCATCTGTTACTAAGTAGAGACTTTAAATTTCATATTCCGTCTCCGTGCTTAGTTTTATGTATTTACTTCATTTTGAGCAAATACTACGAATGTTTTAACATAGGTTTCAGGTTGTGTTGACTCCAAAGATTCGGTCAAAGAAGTTGTAACTGAAACTGATGCGGTCGTCGTTAGACTTCTACACGAAGTTTTACAACTCCCTAGGCAGAGCACCTAATCGTTTTAGTAGTAGTAGTATAGGCAAGACTCGGGGGGTAGTTATGTTACTCGGGGACTTAGGTTGGGAAGGCTGAGCACGGTATAACAGAATTCTAAGGGTTGATGAGAAGATTTTTTTGTATTTATATTTTTATGGAAAGCAAGTAATCATATAATTGGGAAGGGTTGGTTAGTTTTAGCTATTAACTAATATAAATCTAAGTATGGTGATAACACTTTTATAAAAAAGTGTGTTCTATTCTAATTCATGTATTACTCCCTAGATTGCTTCTCTGAGTGTTGTTGCTTTGTCACACTTGTTATTATCTGTGTAATTATTTCCTAAGTCATGAACGAATTACACGAACCCGTCGTCTACTTAGTATTCCATTAAAGCAACACACAAGTAAGGTAGTATGAAGACTATTACAAGGCCCGAGTGTATACTGAAGTGATTGAAATATATTAAGGAGTAGATTTTCAACATATACGGGGGCAAGGTAGTATGATGACTGTTACCCGATGGTATCCTTTCTACACATCTGTTTTCCTAGACTATAACAGCCAATACAGACAAAAGCTGGTTTTCTATGACCTAAAATGCCATCATCACAAGCAGCAACACCACTAAGATCTACATTCTCAGGTTTATAAATCATAAATAAACAACAATAGGAGTTTAGCCAAGTATGTTATAGATAAAGCAAGAACATATATGAATCAAACAACAACATAGAATATATTGATGATTAAATAAAAACTTATTGATTAAAAACATTGGTGGACGGAAGAAAAAATACAATGGGTTTTTAGCCCAAAATTCATCCCTACAGCAGCTAAACGAAACAAATAGTGTTTCGTTCCCTTTTTTATTCTAAGTTACACCTCATAAAACCCTAAATTCGGGTTTGTATATATAGAAAAAACATTGTGACGGCGTCGCGTTTTAGTCGTGATGCCGTCATGAAAGAGAATATTCTAGATAATGGGTTGGGTTATGATATCTGATGTCATCGTGGAATATGTGACACCGTCGTAGGATGTGTCGTGACGGCGTCACGTAGAAACTGTGACGCCATCTCCAGCTGCTGAGAACATAATCTTAAGAAATGTTGGTGTAGGTTCGTATTCTTGTCCGTTTCTTCTCCAAATGGCCCAAAGTCACGTGTTTATTTAAAACAAATGCCCTCTAAATGAGAAATACTTTGAAAAGAACGTCTAAGAAAATACTATTTTGGGCGATAAAATGCATGATTTAGGGAGGTTAAAGGGGACCTTGAAAAAAAAAGTGTATAAAATGACACCTCATCAAATACCCCTACACTTAGGATTTGCTTGTCCTCAAGTAAATGGGCTTTTCTACCTAGACAATAACAATATGAAGGGTTATTTTACATCTTTTAGTATTTTATAACACACCTTTAGACCTTGGAATTTACAAGCACGAAAAGTATATACTAGCACCTCACATAAGTGTTTGGGATTCTCTCTTTCACTAGGGTGTATAATAAATTATAACATAAGGTGAAAACGGAAAATCGGACACTATTACTGTCATAGCTATAAATTACCATAGGCTTGGTAAAGGATCAAACCTCCACCGCTAGGCGCAAGCATTATTCATTACTATCTAAGAGGTACGTGATGTATCTGCTTTAAAGGTGTTAGTGGGCATGAAGGTTGTAAGATAATCCTCTACACTATAATGGTAAAGTTGCTGTGTGCATTAATCACCATACGACCCTCGACATAGACGGTGAACACGTCATCCCAAGAGCGGATGATGCTCCTTGAGAGTGAATCCTTCTGCTGCACGTCAGGAAGGGTATAGCCTAATCCTATTTACCACCGGAACCTCTCAACTTGGTCACCTTGGGTTGCTAAGCCACAGACTCGGGAACACGAAGATCTACAAATCTACTACAATCTTACTTCAATCTCTGTTGTTTTCTTTTTCTCATTTTTTTAAATAATATAAAATAATACATCCATGGGGTTTATAATTGTTACCCCTACACTTGAGCTTTTTACATGCTCGAAATTTAACAATCTAACTAATGTACCGATTTGGTGTGGATCAAAATTAACATGGAAATCATTTGACATAAATTTATCGGGTTACTTGATTTAACTTTTCTTCCCTATTCTTTCGCGAAATTAAATTACTACCAATGATTTCCAATCATCCCAAAATTGTATTTTCAAGGATGAGATTAGCACCTGTTATCCATAATTACTGGGTTAAAACAATAATGTACTCTAAAAGCAAATTACATACAAGGTAGGGCTAAGGCGATTTGGGTGTAACGATTGTTTAAGGGTGTGACAATGCTTTTCATTAATAAATCTGGAATCACAGAAGAATACTGAGTAACTGTGAAAAAAGGATAGGCTCGGAGGGTGCGTATAGGGCGTATCGTGCAACTAAAATGAATGCATGCAAGGTGTGGGTAGTTATATTCTTTTATATATGATTCGATGTAACCATCATTAAGAATTAACAGGTTTAAAAATGGGTGTAATTCCATAATGCTCTTATAAGCAAACTATTTACTATGCGGTCTCGGGATGCATCACTATTAACAAGTTGAGAATTTTTTAATATGCTACCGGTTACAATCTTTATTTAAATGATTTCAATACGTCCAGTAAAAGGAGATAGGAAGACACCTGTACAATCCTAATGACGGATAGACACATTGTGTTGCTCACATCCTTAACTCAAGAAAGCTAAAGGTATAAACTATCTTAGGTATCATTAATAGATACCCGAATTCCTATAGATCTAAAGGCGAACCTCACATTTTTGGGGTGGAATTCTGAGGGTTATTGTGCTAGTCATATAAAAAGAAAAGGAAACAAGGAAAAGAAATGAGAACTCCCCTGGTTTGCTTAATAATGGAGAAGAAACATGCGATTAAAACTGGTTTAAATCATCCTCAAGAATCATCCAATGAAACTTCCTTAGAATTTCCAAGCTTCTTCTATCAAATATAACCTGTAATCAAGACAATGACACTACACAAGCATAAAATGTGCGATAAACCAATATACAATGTGAATTTAAGGTTTGACTCGATAAAGCAGTAAAGATAGGATGAGAGAATTGTTAAACTCATTAGGTTTTGTAGGTTTATAACAGAAGGATACATATATTAAATGTTATGCAAGTTTTATTTTCAAAAATAATTAAAAACTTTAAGTTTTTTGGACCTGGACGTTTGACGCCGTTAGGGTTTTCGTGACCCCGTCAGAGGTATCGTGGTGACGACGTCACGTGTTAATCATGACGCCGTCTCCACATTCTGTAAAAACGAAATTTTGTTTTTGATGAAAAATTTCCTGCACTTGATTCCATAAGTTAATTTATGTACAAATGGCTGCATAAAACCTGAGATTTAACAATTCAATCATATGACTCGAAACTGACGCGGATTAATCTAGACAATTCATTTAACATGTTTGAATTTGGTTCAAAATCCGGATAAATTTCCCCTACACTTATCGTTTGCAAAATACCTTTGATTGAAATTCAGACGAGGTTAAAGATAATACAAAGCATGATTACAAGATAGTTCAAACATAATAAAACAAACGGTGAAGAATTAAAACACACATGACACTCCTAATTTGCGGTGAAAGTAAATTGGGTTGCCTCGCAAGAAGCGCTTTTCTTTATTAACGAGTCTTGTAGCTAGAATCAGAGTCACAAGTCTTTACGTGACTTCTCCTTCATCATCCATTCCAGTCATGTATCCGGGTCCAAGTTCTAAGCATTCATTGTAAAACCCTAATATTTTGCTTATTACGTACTCCACTCCTCTTCTCTTGTCCTCCTCGTTCCTAAGGTAGACCAATTTCGTGTACTCTTTTTCTAAGTCTGATAATGAGTTGTACTGTAATATCTTATGGGGCATTTTATAGGCAACTTCATCGGTCCCGTTTGTGAACCTCACTACTCCTTTAGGTGGGTCATGAGTCATGTTGGATATTTCAATGAAGGGTTTTCCTAGTACTACTTGTGACAGCCTAGGGTCAATGATTGAGCTAATATCTTCAACAATCATGAAGTCCGTGACATAAGTGAAATTCCCTTCGAAAACATGGATCCCCTTAATCCTTCCCGTGAAATTGCTAACTCCTCTTTTCAAATTTTCTCTAGGGTCGAGTTTTCTTCTCATGATCCAATTATACTTCTCGTTCCACATGCCCATGTTTAATGTTGCATGGTATTTTAAGGTTTGTTGGACATCCTTCCGTAATAATGGAGTTTTTTAGAAATATCAAGGGGATAGGGCCACACGTAAGATATTTGTGATATGCAAGCTCGCTTCGAGTTGGGAATATGTCAAAATATTCCACCTCCAATCATCCTGCTTCGGGTTCCTCCTTGTGAGAATCGTCATTCTTCTTAACTATCTCAATGAACATCACGTCACCATCATCCCCTTTGGTGCAAACAAATTCTGTGCTGGATAATTGGGGGGCCAAGCCGAGCGATTTAAAGAATGACTTAAGTTTGAGGACTTTTTTGGTGATGAATGAAACTGATGGATCGGGTGGCGTAGAGGGGTTGGTATTGATATCTTCCCGAATGTTCTTCTCTTCTCCCCTATTTTCTTCTGGCTTATCGTCATGGGAGTTGCTTTGGTGCTTGGGATGGATTGTGATGGTGTTGATCGAACCATGGATATGGGTTGAGCATTGTGGGTCTTTAGTTGGGTAAGAACGAGCAGACAAAACTGAAGTTGTGGAGTTAACGTTCAGTTTCAGGTTCTTAACCGTGTCGCTAGGGAGTGCTCCTGCCATTCGATCTATGATGGCTTTCAACACTGTGTCGATTTTGTTGGTCATCTCACTTTGCTGTTGTTTGAAATCAGCTTCAAACTTGGACAATCTAGCGTCTTGAGATGCCATGAAGTTAGACACCAATCCTTCTAGATTTGATTGATTGTTAAAGCATCGAGGATCGTTATTGAAGGAATGGTTCGGGATCAAACCATTAGGTTGGAACCGGTTAGGTGGGTTTAAAAAATTATTTTGGGAATTTTAGGGTTGTCTCCACCTAAGGTTTGGGTGACTTTTCCATGACGGATTGTAGGTGTCACCAAAATTGTTTTGCTCGGGCTTAAAAGTGTACCACTTACCTCCGCTTCGTCGGTACGCGAGGATGCATATTCAACAAAGGCTTGTTCGGGATCTTCCATGCAATACTGAGTGTCGTGGAGACCACTACAAATCTCACATGAGGTAGTGATTTTGTTCACTTGAGTAGGTTGCATCGGAGCAAGATGAGCTTCCATTAAATGTTGGACTTGATTTTTAAGCTCGATGAGGCGGCGATCGGATGTAATCAGGACATCTTGAGGTAAATCCCTTGGGTCGTTCCAACTTTCATTGTCATAAAGGGCGAGGTCCTCTAATAATGCCCAGGATTCTTTGGCGTTTCTGTCACGAAGCTTGCCACCGGCCGATTTGTCAATGGTTCGTCTTGTGACGGGATTAACATGGTCATAAAAGATTTGGACTTGGAGACAAAGATCGATGCCATGATGAGGGACTTTTTGGAGTAAGTCCTTGAAACGAGTCCATGCTTCAGATAGAGATTCTCCTTGATGTTGTTGGAACATCATGATATCATTGCGAAGTTTTGCAGTCCTTCCGGTGGAAAGAATTGAGCAAGGAAACGAGTAGTAAGATCCTCCCATGTGGTGATGGATCCTACTGGAAGACGTTCAAGCAAGTTGCTAGCTTGATCGCGAAGGGAAAATTGAAATAAACGCAGGCGCATTCTTTTCATGTTTTCACTGTCAAGGTCAAGTGAGTCCATAAGTTTTAAGAAATCCTTGAGGTGTTGGTTTAGGATCCTCGGACTGAAGTCCGTGGAATGAGCATCCGTTTTGGACTAACCAGATGGTGTCGGATCAAAGAGGTACCACATTGTTCCCTAAGAGGAGCTCAATGGAGGTTTGGAGTAATCTCCAAGAGTACGGATATGATTCTCGTCTCCCATGGTGGTTGACGAGAATAGATTACTTAACACAAAGAAAAGATAGACTACGAGAAAGCTAATGTATGGAAATTAATTTCTTACTTGAAAGGATTCAAGTGAGTAGAACTAAGTTAAACCATGACTGAAACCTAACTATTCCCCACGCAGCGGCGCCAAAAACTTAATGTGCGGGTCGTAGAGACGTCACAGGAAGCTTTACAATCCCTTAGGCAGTGTACCTAATCGTTGCAATGTAGTATAGGCAAGAATCGGGGGTTGTTATCATTCTCTAGGGGAATAGGTTGGGAAGGCTTGATCACGGTCTAACAGAATTCTAGGGGTTGAGAGAAGATTCTTTTTGTGTTTTTATATTTTACAAAAGTAGGTAAATCTATGTTTTGAGAGGTTGGTTTGTTTAACTACTTACTAAACTAATTAATATCTAATCTACTGGTGATAACTTTATGATAAGCAAATGTATTTACCTAATCATGCACTACTCCTCAGATTGCTTCTCCTAGATCCATTGCTTTGTCACACTTGTGATGATCTATGTAAGTATTTCCTAGGTCATGAACGGGTTACACGAACCCGCCGTTTATTTAATATCTTGTTAAGGCAACGCACAAGTAAGGTAGTATAAAGACTATTACAAGGCCCCTAAAAGTATATTAAATGCATGTGAAGTAACTTAAGAGGGATCAACCATATTAGGGGTAAGGTAGTATGAAGACTGTTACCGATGGTATCCTTTCTACACTAGTTGCATTTCCCTTGACCTATCAACAACGATACAAACAAAAGCTGGTTTTCTAAACCCTAACGCGCACATTCATCAACAAGAAGCAACATCAAAAGGGTCTACAATCTAAGTTTCATGC
Source organism: Tanacetum coccineum (assembly GCA_026074375.1). Lineage (NCBI taxonomy): Eukaryota > Viridiplantae > Streptophyta > Magnoliopsida > Asterales > Asteraceae > Tanacetum > Tanacetum coccineum. Next base: position 8,996 of record BQNB010088244.1, on the reverse strand, counting down.
AATTATAAATAAATACAAAGGAGGGTTTAGCCTCGCATGTTATAAAGAAAGCAAGAAGATAAATCAATCAAACAACACATAGACATATTGAATGATTAATGATGAATAACCTTACTTGATTAAAACATGGATTCAAAGTAGTACAATAGGGTTTTAAGGCCCTAAAAATGACATATAAAGCTCCTAAAATGACTAGGGTTTGTCTCCCTAGGTTTATACAAAGTTATCCCAAAGTTACACACTTAAAACCCTAAAAACGGATTTATATTTATAGAGATATCGACGCGATGGCGTCGCTTAGAAATCCTGACGCCGTCGCCACGTAGATGATCCTAGATCCTCTTTAAGTCGGCCACATCCTGACGTCGTCGCGAAATTCCTGACGCCGTCACTAGATAGATCACGACGGCGTCGCTCTATGCCTGCGACGCCATCTCCAACCACTGTATGTATAAATCTTCAAGAGATTTGGTGTAGGTCCGTAATCTTGTCCGTTTCTTCTCCAAATGAGCCCAAGTCACGTGTATTTCCTCCAAATGCCATCCAAGTGCTAAAACATGAACACAAACGCTTAAGCATGTAATCCGGACATATTTGAATGATTTAGGGGGTTAAAGGACCCCGAAATGGTGTATAAAATGACACCTTATCAGACACTTTCGGTGAACTCGTCGCATAGTATTCTTTATACATAGGACAAAACAAATTATCCAAGTTTGTTTTTAAAGGCACTGATTGTGAATCTTCCAATGAATCTTGAAAATTCGTGCAGTTTATTCCGGGTTCTGAATTGTTACATTCAGAAGCCATTGCCGTGAGTTCATCAAACTTGACATGGATTGTTTCCATTATCTTTTTGGTTCGGCGGTTATAGATATGAAATCCTCATGATGAATCAGAATAACCAATAAAGATGCCAATGTCATGCTGTCTTCTCATTCCGCCAACCAATATACTTGGAACATCTACATTTTCCTCATTCCTTCATCCTATACACTCAAAGTACCTACCTGCTTCTCTTGCCTACTTCTCATCTCTCGTGACCTTTTCTAAACTATCCAAGAAACACACAATCACGTTCACCTTTATTTCTCACATCTTCTCCTCATACCTCAAACCTATATACTCGGAGCACCTATCCTCATCTCATTCCACCAACATATATACCCGGAGCACGTACCCTCTTCTCAAACCTCCGACCTATATGCTCTAACCATAATCCACACTATACCTTTTTGCTTTGACAAAAGAGGGATAAGGGAGTGTAAATGAGTAACTTTTAAACTTTACTATGTGCTATAGTTTACATAGTTTGTCATCATCAAAAAGAGGGAGACTGTTAGTGCAAATATTACGATATTTAATCTATACGACCTCTTTATGTTTTGTTGATGACAAACATGTGACTTGTAATACATAACCTAAAGTGCCCAAGTTACTCGTAATCACAAATCATCAATGCATACATGCATCAACATCTCTCGACATCTCAAGTATGCATCTCGAACATTTGTTTGCAACCCGGTGTAATAACATATGGTATGTACAAAATTAAACTTGTAGGTTTGATCAAGAAAAAAATTCAAAACAAACCAAATTACATTTCTACAAAAAAAGTATTTTTCAAAAATAAATAATCACAAGAATACTTTTTAATAAAAAAAATGTTTTAATATAAACTATAAGTGTTGGAAATTCTGGTTTTCCCAAAATGGAAGCTTCGATACCAGATACAACCTTCCCCAAAAAAGGGACAAAAAACGAGCGGAGTCTAGGCGGCGGGGAGCGGCCCCCTTATATATATGGGGACCGCCTGGGACGTACGTTGCAAACTGTCAGCTTTCAGCTCCTATATTAGTTGGGTCATCTCTATACTGATTTCATACCCTTTTGCTCGGATTTCTCTCAGTTCTTTCTCTCTCTAGATTCTCACTAAATCTCTCTAAATCTTTTGATCCTTTAACTTGTTTAACTCTTGTTATAATGTTGGTCCAATCTTTTTACTCTTTCATTCTTCCCTCAAGTGTAAGAGAGGAACTTCGGTCATCTTCAAGATCCGAAGTTATGTAGTCTAGTTAGTCCATTTGTAACATTTGTTACATATAGATCGAGTCTATGTTTTCCAATCTTTTAGTAGTGTGTAGATCCAAATGATGTATATATTTGGATGGGTTGATTGTGGGTTGGTTAGTATTTTAGGCCTTAAAATACATTGGTGAAGTGGTAGATTGGTTCTAGCTAAGATTAGGACTCGACATTTAGCTTAGTGTCAGAAAATAATGTAAGCGACGCGGTTTATGTGTTTAGGCCATAAAACATCAAGGTATTGTTAAGTTGGCCATAAAAAAAACAGGTTTGGGTGTACCCGAGAAGGACTCGGAGTCATCTAGCTTAGTGTCGGTAAATTATGTAAGCATGGTATAAGGTTTTCTCGCCGAAAAGGGAGCTTGTTGATTAGTGAAGTAACCTCTCGAGTTGACACTCAGAGGAGTAGATAGGGCGAAGAGGAGCTTCATGACCGAACCACTATAAATCATCGTGTCCGGTTTGCATTTTTTTTACCCTTTGCTTTACTTATTTCTTTACATTTATCGCTTTACTTTTATGCTTGCATGTGCTCATGATTTGTGTGAATATGGCCGTGTAGATCTGGTTAGTTAAGGTTGTGTATCTCTTTGTTGTTATATATTGTGAATGTGGTTATTTTGTTAAGTAATATGGTTAGCTATTGTAAACCTATATCCGCCACTTTCATATTGCGTCAAAGACTTGATCGGGTAATTAATAAAAAGATCTAAGTCTGAAACCTCTTCTGGTGGCAGGTCCAAAACTCAAGTGGCCCTCTGATATACTTAGCGACCCCCATATATATATGGGACCACCGGTAGAAGAGTGATGAAATCTTTGATCTTAAAATTTTTAAATGGAAACGTATTTACCCCCCTCTACGGTTTCCACAATTGGTATCAGAGCCACGTCGCTCTAGTTTTCAAAATAAATGGTTTTTATATCGAGTACTAATCCATGTATCAAATTACCAATGAGGGGGACTAATTATGGAAAGTGTTTTGTTGTTTGATTCGTACTAGTTTTGTTATTAAATATACTTCGTATACTAGCTTGAAGGAAAATTTTCTCAAAAGAACTTGGAAGTGTCAACTTATGTTTGTCTAAGTCGTAAGAGTAGAAATGATGTCTAAAACACGAAATTTATGTGCTGGAACAAGTTTTTAAAGTCTTATGTTCTACAGTTAAGTTACAAAATGATTTTGAACAAAAAACGTGTTTTGGGGTCACTGGTGGCGGTCCCATAAATGTTCGGGCGGCCCCCAAATATATCTGGGGGCCGTCACCTTTATGGGGGCCGCCTGTCTGTTTCGTCAGTTTTTGGCAAACTTCGAAAAATCATATAAAATCAACCGTAAGTCCGTAGAAGTCGTGCCACCCGCCATTTCGAAGATAATTGAGTCTAGTTTCATTTAAAAATACTTCGAAGTCATCATTCCAAATTTAAGTTAGTCAGAAATGCAAAATACTACATAGTGGTCAAAACTTTATGTTCCGTTTTGACGTAAAACTTGTAGTTTACTTTTTCATTCGAGCCAAGCATTTCTAGTCAATGTATCTTTGAAAAATGGTACATTTATCTTTTCAAAATATTGATCTTAATTAATTTTTGAAATGGGGAAGAACTATTTTATTTTTAAATAAAATTAAGCTAAGTATACATCGTTGTATTTAATACACAAAACGACGACGAATATCTTTATGTGCATGCTAAATGCTTATGTGTATTTACTTGTATCTTAATTTTGTTAATAGATATTATTAAGTGAGCATTGCTACCTATAATTGAGCCACTTATATATCTAAACACATATGCCATGTGCACCATTTAGTTGTTAATAGTTTTCCGGATTATGTCTAATAGGAATTATGCTAGATTTCTTACGTTAAGTTGCAAAATTGTTTGTGCATTGCATATAGGCATAGATCACTATATTTACAAGTGTTACATAAACATCTTGTAGATCATTTTGAGTGTAGTAACTCATTTAGGATTGAGAGTTCAATAGTTTGTCAAGTGTGTGGAAAAATAATGTTAAAGATCATATGTTAAAACCCGTCACTAAAATATTTCCAACACATTAACTCTCTTCCAACAAGATGTCTAAATATTTTCATCGTCTTGCTTTGTTTGACCTTGGGTTGGTTAAACAAAAGAAAATATCATATTAATACATTAGTATTTAAGTAAAAGAAATTGTAATTTTTTTTTGTTAAACTTTGCTTGTGCTTGCATTGTTCTAACACACACACACATAATTATATTCTTTTTATAAACATATAGTATTTTACAAAAGATGTGTGTTGTATTAAAATGACTAGAAAAATCATTCATACACTAATAAAATGTCAAAAACTATACATACTATACATATCAACAAATAGTTTTTCGCACAAGCAAAATATATGACAATCTTGAAGTAAGAAATTAACGTGTCATTATTCATAACCTCACCTCACAACTAGTCTTAGAATTAATGGAACACACTATGAAAATCTTTGTTTATTTTCTTTTAAAAAGAGTGTCCGTGAGGGTCAAGAAAGATTTCAAATATATATCGATTCATTATTCAAATTATGATTGATATTATTGTCGAATCTAATTGACAAGTTTTCGAGTATGGACAAGACATCGGATTCTTATTTGTCTAGCTTTAAGATTATATCAAACTATAACAAGAGATATTATCTTATACCTACATACTCAATCACACTCGATTGATATGAAAATAACGACATCCCTTTCCAAGATGATAAAAATATGCATCGGATCATAGCTCACACTTGTGTAGATGATGTCATATTGAGTCTACTTGTCCAATAGTTGTGTTCCAAATATTTGGCAAATATATGCATAAAATACACAATGAAGTAGGATTGACGACTTGAATATTTCATCCGAAATACTCAAGTAATTTACCTTGCAATGTAATTGGTAAAGTCGTTGTTTCTGAAAAGCCAAACATGAGCAACTGCAAAACATATGTAACTTTGCTTAAACAATTCAAAAGCACAACTCAAAACTCAAACTATTTTCCTATAAAAACTCTCTCTTACTTTATCAAATAAGCATAATATTTCTTCTTCACCAAATGAGAACCCTTTAACCAACTAAGGTTAGAATTAGGAAGAATTGAACATATTCCACAAACCATTATCGTGCTTTCTTTCAATAAGTGATCGTAAGAGGATTTTGAATATGAAGATGATTATTATTCAAACGATAATCAATCTCATCATTCAATCTAATTACAAAATTGGAATATGAAAATGAAATCGAGATTAGGATTTATCTAGATCACAGAAATATCAATCAAATGACCATAGATATTTTCCCGTGTCTACATGTTTAACCATCCTCGGTTATTACATGAAATCACGAAGTCGATTGCAAGACAACAAGATTAGTCATCGAACACACTTGCAATAAAGATGTTTAATTGAGTCTAAAGTGTTCAAAGTAGGATTGACGACTTATGAATTTCCATTGAGAAACTCATAAGTACTCCAACTTGATAAGAAAGACTTGGATGTCATTTCCGAAAACTCAAATTGAGAACTCTTATAACTTATATAAGCTTCTCCTAATAACCTAATGTCAACACCATCTCCCAAATAATAATAAAAAATGATCCTTGCCCAAATTTGGTAATTCCACGGATCGATGGATCCTTAGTCCTAAATCTATCTTCGGTTTAGGTAGATCCGCCCTATGGCATTAGATTTAAACATCTTCTTCTTGTCAATCTCTTGCTTAAAAGTCTAACATAGATGTAACTAAACTTTAGTTAATCATCATTATTTGAATAATTTATGGATTAATGCATTAATATAGATCACATTATGTTACTATGGTTATTAGGTTTTTAAAGTTAACTACTAATTAAATAATACATAAAACAGTTTTAAACACATTTTTGGAAATAATTATCTTAGGGGTTGTTTTGTAAATACGAAAAATGCATATATGTTTTATGATTTTATAAAATAATAAAATGTCACAAGGATCGATTGGTTCATAAAGGAACTCGAAAACCGTTAATAACGAAGAAGTTTCGCCATTTACAAGTTTACGATAGTTAATTACTTTTATTAAACAATTTTATAAAATATACTATTCACCACAGAAACTTATACTTTTTATAAAACCATCCATAATATGATAAAAACTTTCAATACGATGAACGTGCTCGAAAGAATATTTTCACTATAAAAACGGAGCTATAAGAATAAGATACGACAAAAACGGGTTTTACAGTAAATTAAAACCTAAAAACGAGTATAATAGCTGTTGCCCGTGAACAGTCTTAAAACACTATTCAAACGCAGAATATCAAAAACTTGAAAATGTAATTTTTTATCACTCGTTTATGCGAAGACGTGGACGTTAAGAAAAACGCGAAGCAACGGGCTTTTTAAAACGATCCCAAAATTAGGTCATATTTACGGAGAAGTATATTTTATAATTGTCACTTTATAATTATTATTTACTAAAACGATTAGTCGGTGATTATGTATATTAGAATATCAAGTGGTTATAAAATTTGTATATTACTAGGGGAGTTTCATATGAGGCTCTTTAGGATGGGTATCGAGAGTTGATTGGATTTACGATTAAGTGTCCTAAACGCCTCGCTACGTCATGCTATGGACCTCTTTAATTATAATAGGCCGGACCGTTTATTACGAAGTTAACAACTATAAGATAAATATTCAATGTATAAATTAAAGTACTCGGTATTATACGACCTTAATTTAAATAGGTTTTTGCAGCTATCGTCTGCGTTGACGTTTTATCTTTTGATTATTTCGGACTATCTGTACTCAAGGTGAGTTCATTAGCCCAACTTTTACAATTTTACTGATTTATTTTATTTGGGAAAGTGAGAACATGCTTTGCTTTTATAAATTGACGGCAGTCAGTTAAAGTATATTGATTATGTGTTTGTCTATAGTGCGATAACACCTCCTGAGCCCATTTATGAACGTCATTCATGATGTAGTTGTTTACTTGCATAATTGTGAGCGCGAATGAAATAAATAGATCTTATTGGGATTTAACCTCCCCGTTTGGGGTGTATTAGCTATCAGCCTGGGAGGGAAACGAATGATGGACCATGTCGGGACTTGGATGTTGCGGGTTTACAACCATCTGTACGGGCAAAATATTGCTAAAATAGGCAAAATATAGGTTGAGCTTCAGTGTCATGAGCTCTAGTGCAAAGTAATTGGTTTGTGATTGTTGGCATATGTTGTAACATCATGGGAAAGTCTTGCGGTCCTGGCTTATTTAAATACATAAACCTATGAAATTCACCACAATTTTGTTGACGTTTTAAGCAATGTTTTCGTAGGTCAATAGGCCACGAGGTGACAGGATGCATTGGATTATGCTTTGGGATTGCATGTTAAAAGATTTTATGTGCATCATGTTTTGGGATATCTATCGTTATCTTTTGTAATATTAACAAAGAAAAGTAAAGCTATAAGCTTTTGTAATATGTCTTTGAATTAACATCCCAATGTATCAATTTGAACGACTCTTTTGTGTCGTTCTTATTATATCTTGTGCTGTTTGATCTTGACAGTAACACGCCCGGATCCTTATTCCGGCTGCGACCCCATTTTGGGGTGTTACAAACTTGGTATCACATTTTGCTGGACTATAACCGTTTTCAAACATTGCATTCATACAAAGGGGTTTTTACGGGACACACACTAGTTGTTGCATTAGTTAGTTGGACTAGATGCATTCATAATTGATATACGTGGTTATAATATATTACGTATATTACAATAAGAGCCTTATATAATATACTCATATAAGTTATTTCTGCTGGTCACAGCAGTCATGTCAGCTGATTCCGCAGTTACCTATACTTCTGTTCACTCTGAGGCACGATCATGGAGTATCCCATCTGAGGATCCTTACGAGGAGGCTGCCAGACAGTTACTGGAGCAGGCACCACATTCTCCAGAGTATGTACCTGATCCCATGGAGCTGGAGGATCATGTACTAGTGTACATTCCTGAGCCTAAGCACCCTGAGGACTTAGTGCCAGCTGAGGATGAGGCACCTATAGAGGCATACATTACTGAGGTTGCTTCTGCACCTCCACCACCACCATCCTTTTTACCCTCACTTATCCGACCCCCACGTACTAGAGCAGCCATAGCTCAGATGAGAGCTGCAGCACCATCCACCTATCATCTACTACTTCCATTAGGGACCCCACCATTGTTACCTACACCACTACCTGCACCATCTACTAGCCACAGAGCTAATATTCCCGAGGCTGACACGCCGCCTCGGAAGAGGCTACTACTTATTGCTCCCAAACCTGGGTGTGAGGTTGGGGAGAGTTCTGCTGCTGCTGCTGCGAGACAGCCATGACCCACTATGGCCCATAGAGTCGATTAGAGTCTTGTAGACACTATGGAGACTTGGGTCCGAGATACTGAGAGGAGGATGATGGCCGCCTTATAGGTGGTCAACTTGAGGCTCAGTTACCAGGTAGATGTTCGCAATAGAGAGAGTTCGGAGTTTTACTCACGACATCACGATGCCCAGAAGAATCATGCAGCTGTGAGAGCTGAGATTGAGGTATTAAGGAGAGAGAGACTTGCTTATGAGTAAGAGAGTATGGAGACCTGTCAGGCCTTGGCTAGGTCTGAAGCTTACTACAGGGCATTAGAGGCACGAGTTATAGTATTAGAGACTGAGGTGCGTCGCCACGAGTGGCAGCATCAGGCTGCAGATGATTTTGCTGTTCGGCATATCATGCGTACCCAGGCCCTGGAGGCTGGAGCACGGGTTGACACATTGGAGGACACTGGTAGCAATTCCTAGACTTTAGTTATGATTGTAGCTACTATGCAGTCTGTTAAGTTTTTATGGGTTACTCCCAGCTAGCAGACGGTATAGATCT
>BQNB010088243.1:0-23446 GCA_026074375.1 Tanacetum coccineum | reverse complement strand
GGATCAATAGGATCACAAATGACACCCTGTCCTTACCCTTTGATTATGAGCTTAGTTGGACCGACAGGTGACCCGATAATTGTTCAACCAGTATTGTTCTTAATTAATTGGTAATTGATTTGGGGGGTGGACTACCGGTGTATAAGACAACATCAAGAAATAAGTAGGTAAAGTTCCAATAGGCTAGGGTATTAATAGGATCACCACTGCTTTAATTCCCAATGATAGATTATAATTAGACTAATGGATGCTTTATGCGGATGCGTTAATCATGACATGATTGTTCGTATCTAGGTCTTAGGATGAAGAACCGCCTAAGTCTTAAGAATGATATGCCGCTTCGAAATAAGTAGCCATTGCACTAAACAAACAAATCAACATTTAATCGGATTTAACATGGTTAATACAGTTTTCTATTATTTGGCTTGCACCGCTTCTTTATCTTATGATTATTTGCTTTAGTGTTTATTGTGTTTAGAATTAACTTTTGTCACCACTAAACATGTGTTAGTTTTTCAGGATGAAAACCCCCCTTTCACCTCTAGCAAATATTTATAGCATAGGTTTAACCAATAATTAGACTAATCTAGATAGATTAAAATATTGATAGAATATTAGGTTAAGTCTCGCTCTTAGTGTTTGACACCCTACTTACCGCGAAGCTACATCTTGACCGGGTACACTTCCCGTTAAAGTGTTGTCTTTAGGTTTGTCGGCTAAATATAAATGTAAAACTTGATAATCACCGAATATACACCACACGACGACACATCAGAGGCTGAGAAAGAAAGTACTAATAGTTGTTCAAATGATGATGATGAAACTCATGTGACGGGCTCTATGGTCGAATCCTCTACAACAAAGAAATTAATGAAGTTTGATTTTATCACTGAAGATGGAAAGCATATTCATCTAACTGAAAAACAAATCAATCAACAAAAGAAGATAGAGGAAGAGGCCAAAGCTAAAGCAGCTAAACATGAAGGGTAAGTAAGGAAAGCAGAATTGGTTGATCTGCTTAGTGCAGAAGTGGTGAACAAGTACTACAATGATAAGTTACAGTATGACAGATACTGTGAAAAAATGCTGAATAGAAGAGCTTAATCAAGAATCACCAACTGTGATGACTTGACCAAAAAGGGTCCAATTACACTTAAAGTGTACAGAGAGGATGGTACAAGTGAAGTTATTCCTAATTTCAAAGCCAGTGATCTGCACCTTGGTGAATGGAGAGAAGTAGTAAAAGCATGTCCCAGTAGAACTGGAAAAGGATGGAAAACCATCTATGGCAAGATACAAACAAGAATGGACTACTTGCACACAACTAAAGCAGAACTGGGTATAAACTTGGATATTCCTCTAAGTGAATAGGACCCTTTCAACAAATTAAATGATCTTGCAAACAAGAAGAGAAAACATGTTGATGACATCCATGACTAATTCCAAGCAAACAAAAGGCTTAAGTCATCAGTTTAGTATGAAGATCATTTACCTCGTACTTTACTATACGAACTTGTCCTTGGTATGATCATGTTCAAATCTTACCATAAACAAGATTTTGTTACCATTTAAGATCTGAAAGATTTCTCAAATACCATGCTTTACACTATACAAGAAATCTTCTTCAAACGTCATCAAGGTCCTGGGCTAGATGATCATGCCAGGACCTTCAGCTCCCTTCTACTTGATGAAGTTGATAAGAGAAACCTAAATCCACTTAAGCAGATGAGAGTCATTGAGCAGCTGAGGCAGTAGAATGTAATCTTTTGTAATAACTTTATCTTTTGTTAATGTATTGTAACGAAAGTTAGAATGAAAGGTTATCAGTTTATGTTGTTCAATTTATATTAGTTGTGTAAGAAGTTGTTTTGCTCATTTACAACTGATTTTAACTTAGGCAATTTCTATATTCAAATAAGGGGAGATTGTTGGGTTCAGTTCCTGAGCCCTCTAGTCTTTTAGTAGATTTAAACATAAAATCCCCTAAGTGTTACTCAAGCTGAAGTCTTTCAGTTTGAGTCGCTGAAGTTTCTTCAGCGTCAGCTCTTCAGGTCCTTAGAAGATTGGGAAGTATCTTCACTTCAGTTTATGCAGCGGTACAGAAACTGAAGAAGGCTTTTGGTAAGAGCTTCAGTTCAGCTTGGTTGACAATTCTAAGCTGAACGTTGTCTATCTCCTTAACAAAAGTTGAAACATGTTGTTTCACTTCTAAAAGGTTTACAAGGCGGGAAAAAGATTGCTTTATGTCAAAAGGAATAAATCAATCTCCTTGTGAAAGTAACTTCTAAAGTTGATATAGAAGTACAATAACTTTTCTTAAAGGATTGTACCTAGTACTAGAAAGCAAACGTGCATTAAAAGGTAGTTCAACCACCCATTTAATGCTTGCCATATAGTCTAGGTTAACTTGTAAACCCTAATCCTTTTGCCTATAAAAGGAAAGGGATTCCCAGAGTAAATGCTATCTCTTCCAATTAATGTGATACCCATTGAAGAGTTCATTTGCTTAAAACTCACTTCGTTGCCATGGAATCTGATTAGTTTAATTTGATAAACCTTATATCAGATTCTAAGGGACCAACAAATGGACATATTTATTTTTCTAGATTTTAGGTGACTCTTAGGAGTCTTTATTTCACAAAATAAAACCCTAATTGGGATCACACACAAAAAGCAAAAAAAATAGCACAAATATGCGTTTTAAGCATTTTTACTATTTTTTGTGATTATATAGCTATATGAACGGCTCATGATGCCATTGTTGGAAATAGTTATCTAATAACCTATTATTACACATAATAATATACGATCTACGTAGCGGAACATAAACACATATAGCTAATATAATTAACATAAAACATAAACGAGAAAGCGTACCGTATAGCAGTCAAGCTATGGAAGAACCGGAGCTTCTTTAAAATACACATGTGTATTAAACACATGCGAAAACCGAAACCCTTCTAGTTACTAAAAGAAGTAACCTCTACGTGTATTCATATTACACGTTAAACAATATCACCCAGATGCTAGTGCCTCGAACTAACGAATACCGAATACTAGATACGTAGTCAAAACTCAAACTCCTTTCATGGGGTGTCTGTTTCATTCGACCACAAGAAAGGAGGAAGAGAACATGGGATGAATAAATAAGGCTTAGGGACCCTCTATTTATATTGCTAGAATTAGGGCATCTAAGTATGGTAACTTAGGGCCTAATCTAGCAAAAGCACATCCCTCAATTTCTTTGGTTTTTGGCCGTGCACCATACAAGCCCACATACCCCCTTTGGGTTGACATTTTGACTTTGTATAATTATTATATACATTATATAATAATTAAAGGACTTAAAGTTAATTATTCGTAAAACGAACTAATTAACGACCGTTAAGTATTCTATCATTCGAGTACTAATATATATAATAACTATACACTTATATTATTATACATATTAACAGAATGATATCTATGTGTAAATGTGTGTGACCCCCATAGGCTTATGTATTCCTAGCCGTATATATATCCGTATGACATGAGCACATCATAACAACAAAACCTTTAGGTTGCACGATATAAACATCTTTATGCATGTGACCAATTAAGAGAGTTGTTTTGACATCAATTTGCCAGATTTAATTATCATACGACAATAACAAATATCAATCTAATTGCTTTGATGCTAGCAACAAGTGAAAAGTTCTCATCATACATAACTCTTGAGTTTGTGTTTATCATTTAGCCACTAATCGAGCCTTAAATATGTTTATATTACTATCCATATATGTCTTTTTATTCAAGACCCACCCTAAAAAATCAATTTTGCTACAAGGTAGAAGAACAACTAAGTCACAAACTTTGTTGTCTTTCATGGACTGCAAATCTCTATGCATCACCTCTAACCATTTATTGTTTTCTGAAACCCTATGCCCTCTTGGAAATTAGGAGGTCCACTATAATCTTCTAGTTCAGATTCTTCTTAATCTATGAGATAACCAAATCTCTTAGGCTGTTTATCTGTGTCAAACCGTTTTTCATATCTTTCACATAACCATAAGAACAAACATTTTTCTACCAAAGAGTTATTTATTTGTGTCACCTTTGAATATATTATGAAACTATAAGACCCATAGTTTTTCATCTGTAACTGTTCATGTTTAGTGTGTGTGTCTATGTGTGTGTGTAAAGGAGGAATAAGTTGGTAACTATAATCATTTACAGGTTTGTGGATTGTCGGTGACTAGTAACATAAGACTTAGACTTTTGACTTACATGTTCTCTTTAACCCTTACTAATAAATTTTCCCATGCCTTATCCATACCCCTTACTAACCCGAAGCCTGTACATTACAACCAATAAAAGACCTATTTAGATGTTTATACTTGGTGCTTACGCCACGTCAATGGAGTTTTGTTTCTTATACAAGCTTATGGTAATAAATGAATCATGACTGAGCAATATGAGTGTGGTTTTATTATACACTCCACCACCAAAAATAAAATGAGTGTTAAGTGAATTATACTTCATTCCTTTTCGTGAGGTTCTTAGACATGTTATCAAGCAAGAGAATCTCTGGGTATTGTCAAACATCTTATTTTTCACCACTAAAGCTTAAAACGATGAATTGTATCTCGTACTTGTACTTGGTAGATTTGCATCATACTTTTATTAATCATTTTCATGCACCATGTGGGATATATTTTCTTAATTTCTAGATTTTATTTAGGGCAAGCATAGTTTAAGTGTGGGGGGATTTGATAACGCTCAAAAGTAACATGTTTTTAGGAGCGTTATCATGGTTTTTATGCATATATTTTGGTTACTTTTATGAACTTGAGGTGATTAGTGAAGTATATTTGTTAATTTAGGCTCATGGAAGCTTACGTGACGGGAAACGAAGAAAAAGTGAAGAAAACAAGCTAAAACGAAGAATTATCAGAAGTATCGTTGTTCCCGACACACCTCCACGGTTTTGGCCATAAATTGAGCATACGAACTCCGATTGACTTGATTTAAGCGGCCACGGAAAGAGGAGAGAAAGTACTAAGACTTTCATTTTGACCACTCCTTGTCAAACCATCCAACCGTTCGGTATAGCCCCGTAACTGAACGGCTAGATTGAACTAGTCGAAATGCATTCAAATAGCCGATCAGTATGGCCGCGAAACCGATCGGGTGGAACCACCTGACATTCCCAAGTAAAATTTATTGCATTTTTGAGTACCTTAAGCCCCATGTCTGATCATCACACCCCATTTACTCCATTTCCTATCATTTTGATGAACCTTTGAGGCTAAGGAGTGTTTCCAGCTTAAATAAGACCCCTTGGTCATGTATACCATTCCTACAACTTTTTACCAATCTATACCATAAGTCCATAACACACACTTCTCTCCTGCCATCCCCACCTATTTCTAGAGGTGTTGGGGGTTGGTTTTGGTCACCATTTGCATAATACAAGTCATGATCAAGGTCACTAAAGAAGATCTAAACAAACATACGCCATCCATCACCAACAAACCTTTTTACCAAACACCCCATTTCGTGTACTTGTAATAGGTGGAATTTTTCCAAAAGTTAGGGATGTAAGGGTGTTGTTTTGATATGGTTTATGGGTTTGGGGTATTAAAGGATTCTTGTTGAATCCTTAGGAATTGTTACTTTCAATTTCTCATGTTTGATAATCTTTTTATTTGATATTCAATCATAGTTATGTTTATGATTTTGTCTATCATATGGTTTCATTTGTGTGCTTTGTCTTGTGATTGATGTCTTAATGCTTGTTGGATATTATGAGAACTAGTGATAGAAGGATGTTTGGATTTTATTAGGGTTTGTTTGGATTATGTTGAAAACTATTTGGTTATATTGGAATTTGTTCTTGTTTATTACTTTGGTTAATCATTGTTGATTCTATAAGTCGAAAGGATTATTAAAAATGATTGATTTTAATTCATTAATTGACAAATGTTTTGGTCTTGTGCTTTGTGACGATTGTGCAAGTGAATTAATAAACAAAACAAGTAAAGGTTTAAGTTAGATTAATGTCGAAAGGATTCATTTGAATTTGTGTTCTAATCATCTTTCAAGTAAATGGAACTTAACAAATTGGCAACATCAAGTCTATATGTCAAAAGGATTCTTTGTTGTTGTTGGTTTAGGCACGAGTCTCATGATATGACCATTTGATTAAGATTTATGTATATTTGATTTATAAAACACTAGACTATTATTATTGATTATATACGTCGAAAGGATCATCGATGATAATATGTTTCCCAAACTAAACATCCGAATATCCATGTGATCATTTATTCAAACTAGTGTATTCTTTGTGTGCTTACTTCATGATTGCTTTTCTTGGTGGTTTGATCTGTGACAATCATAACTACCACCTTGTTACTTGCTTAAACAAACAAACGACACTCGAGTGCAATCAAGTCTCTTGGGACGACCTTGACTTACCAACACCTAACTACACATGACTAGGGTATACTTGCCCGAATGTGTTCCTACTTAACCGGTAATTCTTGTATATAAATTTAAAGCTCGGTGAGACACATCACTCCTTCTGTCTTTAAATAAGTGTCATGTTTTGACATTTTGAATTCTTCCTTTTTTAATTGTGACCTTAACTATTTTTTTGTGTATTATATAATACTTGATGCAAAATATATGAATGGATTAGGTTTTAAACCTATTTTCATTGGTATAATTTTTCATCAGGTATTATATATCACAAACAAAATAATTTAGGGTTAAAGTTGAAAAAAAAACTTTAAAAAGTAAAATTTGACACTTATTTAGGGATGGAGGGAGTAAGAGATAATTACCAATTTAAAAAATATGATATTATCTAATAATATCTTTATCTTTTATAACTAGTAATTGAACTATTCTCAAACCCGGCTCATTGATGCGTTCGATCTGGTCTTAAATTTGTAAAATACAAACTACCTAATATCTACACATACTAACGGGCAGTGTACCCGGTCGCATGCAATATGTCTAAAGTAAGTCCGAGGTCGTCCTAAGAGCTATGTTGTGGTCTACTAATTTGAGGCTAACTAATTTTATACTAGAAAGCAAATTAAAATGCCACGTGTATTTTAGATAAGATAATTAAGCACTTAGGAATGTAATTATTACAGGGTCGTAATATTCCTCGAAAGAAGGTCGTGAATTGAGATTTGTATGAGAATTCGATTGCGAGGTTAAGAATGGTTAAATAGGATTTTTGGCTTTTGATTAGTCTTCAATATGTAATTTTTTAGCACAAATTAAACTATTAGAAAACGTTTAAAGAGACTAAAATCAATATCTAGCACGAGAAAAATTAACAATTGTGAAATTAAAAACGCCCCCCTCTCTTTACTTCCTCCTAACTTTTACATGCGTGGTGCGCACTGTGAGCCTAAATACGAATAAGTTAGAATCAAAGCACTACTTTTTAATACTCAAACTTTTTACCTAAAAATCACAAATTTATAAAAGAAAAATTTTAGGAAAAAATGAATTGGTATTTTTTAACTTATTTTTGAATTTTTTATGAATTTTTAAAGAAAAAAATGAATTAACTAAAAATTAAATTTTTCTAGAAAAATTATCACTAAATTCTTACTTTTATTTTTCAAAAATAAAAATTATCACTAAAATTCTACTTTTATTTTTCAAAAATACTAGATTTAAAAATAAAATTTTCACAAGAAGAATTAAAATTTTTCAACTATTTTTCTATTTTCTATGATTTTTTTAAAGAAAAAGAAATTACTTAAAACCTATTTAAATTCCTAGAAAATACAAATTTAATTGGAAAAATAAAGAAAAATACTTTTTAACTACTGAAATGGTGCAGAAAATCAATGGCACAAAAATGCCCAATTTTTATAAACTAATTGAACCCTAATTTGACTAATCAAAATCTAAAACCCTAATTTTAATAAACTAATTTTAAAAATATAAAACTATTTTATAATTCCTAAAAAGACAGGGTAGGAAGTGTAAAGATTGAAAGAAAAGGGTAGGCGGGGTAACTGTCTAAAATTTACACTTATATGAAAACGGGTAACCTTGAACTATTAAGAAAATACAATTTAGACCCTACGATTCAGCTTATTTTTGGCTTATTGAAAAAGTGAGAATCAGCTAAAACTTAAAACTACAAAGTTATAGAAGAGCTTATAGACTACAACTTTAACAAAAGCACTTACTACTTTTAACAACTAGATAAGCTAGAAAATTGAGCTTTTAAAAACTGTTACAGAAACAATGGGTTTACTAGCTTTTATAAAATTTGGCTTATTCCTAGCTTATTTCTAGATGAAAATGAAAAACAAAAGAAGCTATATGGAGATTGAGATGTGTACTAGGTATGTCTAGAAAGAAATAAGCTAAAGGTTAACAATATTAACAAGAAATTTGAACTTAAAATTCTAAAATTTAGCTTATTGACTGAATTTAAGCTAAATTTCATAAGCTAACTAACTCAAAAAGTAATCCTAGAAGCTGAATTCCTAGAAGCTGTTAATTTGCAAATAAGGCTAAAAACTATGATTAATTTGCAAATAAGCTAAACTATGATTATAGATGAAACCTAGATAAAAGGAATTTTGAATGAACAACTAGAAAAGAGAGATCTTAAGGAAATAAGCTAATGATATTACTGCTGCTAATACCACTTTTGCTAGTACAAATAAGCTAGATTGAAAGCTGAGAAATGAAACTTAAGTGATGACTTTAATAGAACTAATGGAGTACTAAAAAGATCCTTAATCCTAGATTCTAACTCCTAATTACACAGGCTAAAAGACAGCTAGAAAATTGAACAGCAACAACAGTATTAACTGTTGTTGCTGATATACTTGACCAAAGCTACTTGCAGGCTAAGTTCTAAAGTGATAACTTTTTTAACTCACTTACTAGGTGTATCTAAACCTGCATTATCCCAATTTGAGCTCTAAGATGCCTTAAATCACTAAACTCTAAAATACTTTGCACTCTAAAAACTGCCCTGGTGCTAGAACAAACTTATTAAGCTGTAAATTTTGAAATTCTACAATCTAAAGTTCAAATTCTATTTAAAACTTGTAAACTTTAAAAGTCTAAACTATGTAAGGTGTTTTGGCAGGATGTTGTTGACTTTTAGAGTCAAAAACAGCTTATCCCAAACACTACTTATTATAACTGTCCTAAACAAACTTTGACTTAAAATCTATTTTAAAACTAGAAATGTTAAAACCTTTTATCTACTCACACTAGAACTTACCTAATTAAGCTAATGGAACAATAAAATCTATAGCCTATTAAGGAAGTTAAGCTAGTTTATCAGCTAGCTTATTATACTACTTTGACAGAATTCAAAGCTAAATAAGAACTTAAGTAATTCTAGCTATAATCAACTTGAAATTTTTGAATATCTAAACTAACTAACACTATTAAACATGATTAAGCACAAGAGTTCAAATGAATAAGCTAAAAGAATTAAGCTATCAAATTTTATAAAAGTTGAAACCTGTAATATTGGAGTCTCTGTCCTTAGGTCACTCTTTCTGAATGAGTGACCTTAAAACTCAATTTCCTAACTAGCACCTTGCTTCTAAACCAATAAGCTATAAGCTCGTTAAGCTTACAATTGCTTATTATTCCATAATGCTTCCAAACTTGAATGAACTTGAATTCAAATGAACTTTGTTGAATCAAAATAAGCAAAGTCAGTATCTAGAAAGTCATTAACAAAATTTGAACAACTTTAGAACATGAGAGGACAAAATAAGCTATAATGAGCTTATTTACAAGCTTAATAGCTAGAAACAGCTTTAAACATGAAAATTTGAGAACAAATACAACTGAACTTTTTATTGCTTTTTAAAAAGGAAAGTACAAGAGTAGAAACAGGGATTACAACTAATTTGAAGAGTTTTAAAAAAAACTTAATTCGATGAACAGTAAACGAAAACTTTAAAGAGAAAATTACAAAAGTTTAACTAAACTTCTCTAAAAAAAACTCTCCCTGAATGAGTGCTTGAACTTGTATTTATAGAAAAATGATGATGAGAGTGATAAGAGCTTCTTCATTTTCAGCCATTGGATCTCTTAAGTTTGAATATACGTCGTTGATCTTGATCGATGAGGTGTTAGGACCAATCAAGGGATGCCATGTGGGCGAAGTGATGTGGCAATGAATTAATACGAGGTTGGGTGAAGTGTAGAGGAGCAGGGAAGGGTTTTTGGGGTTTTTGATGAAGATTGTTTTAATATACTTTTTTGGCGGGAAAAAACAGATAGACAAACGTTTGTAGAGAAGGTTGACCCGCCTAAGTTTTTAGCCGCGTGTTAGATTTTGAAACTTTGAAGATATGCACAAACAGTCCCTGCGTTTCTTATCTCCCACTTGTAGTGTAAAAGAACTTTCAAAGTTTGCATATTTGGTCCTTGTGGTCTCTATTTCTTTTTTTTCCCTTTATAAACAACATTCCACCTTTTACAACTTTAGTCCTTTGTATTCAAAACTTCCAAATAAGCCCTTGATCTTTGAAAACTTGTCAACATTGGTCCTTAGCTTTTATTTGCTTTCTTTTCTTGCTGTATCGGGCTGATCCGGCTTTGATTGATTTGGCTTCCCGTCTTCACTCTTTGTCTTGTCTTTTCCATTTCTTGTCGGTTTTTGCTCGTTTTTGCTTCCTTTTGTTTTTATTATCCTTTCCTGCACAATAGACACAAAAGCACACATTTTTCTATCCTTTTGGCATTTTCTTGGCTTTTATTTGGCAAAATCTCGGGTAATTAATATATATAATTAAGCATTTATCAGAGGCTAACTAATTTTATACTAGAAAGCAAATTAAAATGCCACGTGTGTTTTAGATCCACACGATCGTATGATTTAATAACTAATTAAACTAACTGAAAACGCAAACTAAAATGAAATGGTTGAAATACATCAAGGGGAGAAAGTATGCTAACCAAGCTACTCCTTAACTAACGCAATGGTTCAATTTCCTAGTGCAATGTCTAACCCTTTTTCTAGTTGGTGGTTCTAACATCACTAGGCCTGAATGGTCATCGAAACACTAGCCTATAATCACTAATTATCGATCTTATTGGTCGTAGCGACCGATCAATTAAATCATAGTCATTTAGTATCCAACTATCTTAAGTGATTTATTTAATGCCAAAAATCTCACTACTTGGCATTTAAATACCTGTTAGTGGTTACGAATAAATATTTACCCGCACTTCTTAAGTCCCTAGTCCAACTTTAGGTGATAGCATGGTCAACCCCAATACAACCGAGAAGGGTGCCAAACCTTGTTGATCAACCTAATAGTCTATCTTTCGGCAAGGTCACGTACTAACTATCTTATTACATACTAAACCAAACTAGACACTACCACAGCGCGGGGATCTTTCAACAAACTCATAAGATAACCAACAAGAACTAGAATTACACTAAAGAAATCAAATCATAGTGTTTTTAATTCATAACTAGGCAAACACATGAAGTGTTTAGCCGGACATAGTGTAGATTACAGCAAAACAAATGTAAATCATTAATTGAAGTAAACATAGTGTTTGATATAATTACTCTTTTTGGATCTATCCTAGATGGTGATTGATGATGGATTCTCCCTTGAAAAACACCTTGTTGTGGCTGGAAAACGACTTAGAAAGAAATTCTAGTCATCATCGATCTTCTATGTGGAATGGTGTGTCTTTTGTGACTGAATTTGGGCTTGTATTTAAAGATTTTGCTGGGCTCGACTTACTTACAGCGTAGGCATAAGTGATGACCTACGCAATATGTAATCCTAGGCTTGTATTCGCCCATGCGTTAAGTCTTGGTTACATTATAGGCTAAGGACATTGTTACGTCGTATATCTCTCTAAGCCATGATGCCAATCAGCTATCCATAACTACGGCGTAAGCATGACGTGCTTGTTACGCCGTAGTGGTCATCTTGTCACGAAAATCAACCAAGTCTTCATGTTAGTTACGTAGTAAGTCAAGTGACCTAATTACGTTGAATATACTTGTAAGAATAAATTAGTCTTAACATCTCACATGTGACAATGGTGTAAGTGGTAGAGATCAACTACATCTTATATATGTTGGTCCAGCTTTTCTTCGTTTTTCTACAAGTTTCTTCTCATTTCTGCATCTATTTGCTCAAAAGCTCAAATAAATCTTATAATCAGATAAGAAGTGATTAAGTATGAATTCTTTTGAAAATACAAGAATTTAGAGCATATAACAAGGGATATTGAATTAGAAATATATATATATATATATATATAATAAAATATATATATATATATATATATATAATATATATATATATATAATAAATATATATAGTATATAGTATAAACATACTATATGATATATATACACTATATGATATAATCAAATATTCCCCATCTTGACTTCTACTTTCCCTCAAGTAGACCTATTAACCATTTCTAGATAGATATCTCCCAAGTTTAACTATACGATATGAGTTTACAAACTACCTGTGCTAGAAATCTAAAAGCCAAACATCTCACGAAAAGTGTAATGAAAACACTCATACACTAACTCTTATTTTTTGATTACGTGTTCCTCTTTCTAGGTGACCACTCAAACACAAATCAATAGCATGTGTAGAATACTTATACCATAGGCTTGGCGAGTATACAAAACTTCACCACTGGAGCTAAGGTCTAAACAATCCTTAAAGGCAATATTGGGTAATCAGACATAAGGCTAGGGTTGAATCATTCTTATAAATCAATCTTTACCAATGATTATACTTGAACAAGGGCGAAGAAACCATGTGTGAACAAAGTGCCAAATGATTGCTCAACACCCTTACCCAATCACGCTAAAGGTCACGATTAAGAATAATACTAAGGTGGTGTTTGTTTTTTCAAAAATGCCTCTTAACAGCATCTTAATCTGACTCATTCAGACGCGGTCAGACATTTGGATCATTGAGACTGTTTGTTTTTTTTATGTCATTTAGAGGCGATAAGAGGCAAGCACTGTTAAGAGCGTCTATTTTTTTCTGATCATTAAGAGGCAGTAAGAGGCATAAACTTCTTATTTAACTAGATGTGGAGCGGGTGTCTTAACACCTCTTAATGTCTTAAATTTTTTTTACTTTTTTTTTATTTTCTTCATTTCTTGACATTTTTTCTTGTTTCATCTTTATCTTTTGTATTAAAAGTATTAAATAAAATCATTGCATATGTTTTGTTAGATAAATAGTGTATAAGATGATATGTAACAATTCATATGTTATTCAAATCGAAAAATTCGGTTTCGAACTCATATATCTAAATTTTAACGCAACTCATTTAGTTAATCATTTTACAAAGTTCAATTTAAACTCTTACACGTTTATTTTTGTCAAATAAACATGATATTGCCTTTTTGTTTAAAATACTTTTAACTTTAAATTTATTGTTTTTTATATTTAATAAAGTTTATTTTTTATGCAAATGCAATCGTTTTATATTAAATTGTAAAAATTATAGTTTAACACATCTAGACATTTTTACCAAAACAAACAGCTTTATTTGATTAAGAGCCATATTTCTTAACTATTTATTCATATTAAGATGGTAATTAGATTCAGACTTTTTTATCGAATATTCAGATTCATATGTACGAATCAAATTCAGATTCAGAGCCTCTTAATAAACAAACAACGGCTAAGAATGATTAAGGGTAGAATAAGACATGGGATACCTATTTAAAAGTTGAAAAAAATGAAAAATAAACAAAAAAATAGTTTAAATTCCATACACTCCCTGTCACTAATCATTGTCCACCCATAAGTTCAAGTAGTGAGATGCAAGAATCTGATCATCATATTATCCTCGAGTAATACATGAGGAAATCATAACTATGGATTAGTGTTTATAATGTTAATCTTTAAATTTGCCTTTATACTTTTAAACTTCTTTTGATTACTTAAGGCGAACGAGATGTACACTAACATATTCTTCAACTATCAACAAATCGGTTGGTTTATAATTGCAAGAAACACTTATGCATTCATACTACATATTTTTTCAGTATAAAGTATCATACAAGCACAATAATTATCCCTCCACTTGAGATGAACAATATCAAAAAATCATAAGAACTAGGGGGTCTTCATTGGTCAAAAGTATTAGGTGTTCCACGAAAGCGTCATTCCTGAATCCCTCTAATCAAACCATGGACTTAAGTGACTAGCCCTCGACTATGGATTAAAGACTACACAGTTAGCTAGGCGAAATGGTATAACTAACAATACATATATGGGGTTTAAGAAATGAAATAATGGCATGGAAGGGTTATTCTAAGGGTATCTTACACTAAAAGTGAGTGCAACAAAAGGGTTTTCACTAGAGGTCGATAAGTCAATATGACAAGTCAATACACACACAATTAACACATATTGGCTGCTTGGGTTAAATCCTAAAAATATTGCCTTCTTAAATTGTCTATTTCAATTACATTTAGAAAACTCGATGTAATACTCGTCAGTAAAAAAATGGCGCTTGTAAACATCATACAACGGGTCCATTTCAAAAGTCTACTAACTACCTCGAGGCAACTCAATATTTAGAGGAATGATGTAATATGAGAAAATGGAATAGGCTATATCCTCACCAATTGAATTAACCGATTATTTGTATCATCGAGCGAGAAAAACTATTTCTGGTGGGGCGGGGGGGGGGGAGGAGATCGGTAAGGGGGGCGGGGCGTGGGGGGGGGGAGCGGCGGAGAGGTGAGATATCCTCACCAATTGAATTAACGATTATTTGTGCTCGACTAAAAACTATTCTATTTTTGGTAAGAAATACATGTCAAATTTTTTAAAAATTGGCATAATTTCATAACAAACTAGAAAATGAAGGCAAATAATAGTCAAGTGGCCTAATTATACTTCCATCCTCCACTTAAGCTGTACAATGTTCCTATTATACTTGAAATAAAAAACATAGGAGAAAAAGTAGAATTATAGCATGAGACTCCCCTTGATTTGCTCGGTATGATCGAAGATCCATGTAAGCGAACATGTCCCGCATTGAGTATCTTGAGCACAATCCATAAACCTGAATACACTTATCAATAATCCATGTGCATCATGATAGAAAGATAAAAACCGAAATTAAAATAAAACAAAAATGAAAAACCTAACTCACTTTAGTAGGAATCACGGTTGCATTTAGTGTATGCAACAAGCCTTCAAACCCATCGGTATCCCGAGTGGACAATTTATAGTCCTGTGAGGGTTTCTAGGGAACACACACACAAAGTTTGAAAACTAAAATACATGGCTTAGTAATGGTTTTTAAAATCGTTTGAAAAGTTTGAGTGAGAACTTTTTACTACGTAAGAGGTTTAGCACCTCTACATCATATACAAGTTGAGTTGTTTAACTATGTACGTTTAAAAGTACTTATGACGTATAGATGGGTATCCTCTATGTCGTAGGTTAGAAAAGAGAAGGACGTGTTTTTGCTCAGAGAGTCTTACGGTGTAACAAGTGAGTATCCCTACATCGTAGCTTGAAAATTCTGGGGGTTTCGAATTTGTCTAAGTTTGAGGGAGACTTGCCAGGATTCCTTCTCAGCTTCATTAGTTAGAACAACAAGAAAAAATGAAATACAAAACATACCAAGCCAAAAAAAGTTCTAAAACAATGAAAAAGTCTAAAAAGAAAAGAAAAACAAAAATAAAAGATCGGGTTGTCTCCCGACTAGCACTTTTCTTTATTAACTAGACTTTAATTCAGACTTACGTCGGCTTCTACGTCACCCCTTGGACACGTGCAGCCCCGTCCATTTCTTTTATTAGCCCGACCCTAGTCATGGCTACATTCTTCATGGTTCAGGGTAACTCATCGGTCTCCAATAACCTTGACTTGCACATATCTTTTGTTTGAATCCCTCTTGATATGATCTAACATACTTGTTAAATCACAGATACATTGGAAGATCCAAGATAACTATAGTAGAACTAGAATGAGAATATCACAAAACTATGTTGGGGAAAAAAAAATCAGAATTTTGCAATACTAAGGAGAAACATAAAATAGTAAAACAATATCTTTAACAAAACTTTCAATTTAATTAATACTATTTTTATAAATATTTATTTTTTATTGAATTACAAAATAGACTATGAATGACAACTATGCTTGCTATGCAAACTATTAATACAAAAATATGGAAAAACTGAAGTGAAAAAACTACTAACTAGAATTATCCTTAGGGGTTTTCCTATTATACCCAAGTTAAACCCTAAATGGGCTTACAAAACGCGTCAAGTGATCATGCATATCTATTCCTAATATAACTCATGCATATCACTTTAGCAGTACTAACTATTTATACCAACAGTACTAACTACATAACTAACAGTAATAATAAACTGGCAGTACTAACACTTTGTACTTGCAGTACTAACTATTACATTAGTAGTACTAATGACTTAAACTATTTCTTCTAATCTTCAGCAGCAGTAGTTTCTTCAATCAGCAGTATTAACTTGAGACGCCTTTATTCACAACAATCCTCCCCTAAACTTGATATTCATCTTGTTAATCATCAAGTTTCTTCCAATTAAATCATCTGTCCTAAGAGGATGCTTCTAAACACTTTACTGTCTTGGTCTGTTTGCTAGTATAAAGATTTTCCTTAAAAGCTCATCTGTCATCACTGAATTTTCATCCACTTATAACTTGTTACTCAGCATCAAAGTCATAAGTGCTCTTGTCAATGGATAATCTTTCTCAACTAGCATGAAAATATCATGTCCTCTCTTTGTAGACACCTGATGAACAGCACATGTACCATATAACCTCCATTTCAAAGGATCATGCATATACCTTTGAAGCTTCCATAGAATATCATCATCATATGGTTCAAACAGCCTCTTCAACTCTACCCAAAGTTCTCTTTCTTTATCTTCAGTAGGTTCTGTTGAGTTGAATCTTTCATGAACTAGACTCCATCGTTTGACTAGATCATCCCTGTCAAAATTCTTTAGCATACCTTCAAATATCTGATATACCTCTGTGTGATTACCTACTCTGATGATCTTCCAATACTTTCTTGAGTCTTCAGTATAAACTTCCCAGTCAATGATTGGGTATTTGGTTTGTAGGGCTTCAACATTAATCCCTTCTTATGGAACTATGATCATTAGCTGTTATAGTTGTTCTTAAGACAATTCATCTTTTGATTCTTGAGCTGGTTCTGAGCCTTCTCTTATCTTTTGTCTCTTTGAACTTTCTTGATTAAGTTCTTGTTCAGCATCTCTCTTTAAGCTTCTAGCTACAACTTTAGGAACTGTATCATCACTCCCTATTGGAGTAAAAGTATTTACCCTCTTCATTGTGATCTCAAATAACTCCTTGAGTTCATCAAAGGAAAGTTTCTTTAATTGTTGTAGAGTGTGACTTCCCATATGTTTGATATAGTTAGACATGTAAGTTCTTTGTTGAGCTTGAGTCATGGGTTTATTCCTCTTTGCTTCAGCTTTCTGTGCAGCAAAATATCTCTTTCTTTTATTAATCAGATCTACAAGCATCCTTGCTTGATCAACTTCACTATACTTATCCCTTTCCTATGCTTGTAGTTTATGAGTTAGCTCTTCATCAGCTTCAACTCTTGCTCTAATGTCCTTCCATTCAACCTCTGTAAAACCTTGAGCTGCTTGATGCACTTGTGCCATTTTCTGTTTTTCTGCTGCATCAAATTATTCTTGTAGCCTTTAAGCTACTTTTGCATCCTTAGCAATCCTCTGACTTTCGTCTACATTGAGCTGTTCTTGTAATCTTATAGCTGCTTCATAGCCAGCTCTTTCTTATCGTTGTTTCAAGTTTGTAGTGGTTTGCTCAGGCTCATATTCTGTCATAATAGCTTTACCTTTATCCTTTGTTGCACTTGATAAAGGAATTATGATGTTGACTTGTTGAATCATACCAGTAGTACTAACTATCCTACTGGCAGTACTAACTCTACCATTGTCAGTACTAACTGATCTTCTTCTTCTACTATAAGTATGAACTCTAGTTGCATCTGCAAGTACTTTAGCTGCACTCAAAACTCCTAACGGATCTTCAGGTTGATCTTCTTGACTACTAACTTTTGTAGGAGTAACCAAAGTAACACCAACATCTTGATCTAATTATTCTATCATCCTTCCTTGTTTGGAAGAATCCTATGAAGCCATGTCATCATCTGAGACCACAATCATTGCTCTTCTTCTAGCTTGGCTAGTTTTGACAATTTTCTCTAATTTCTTCACTTTTATGATAAGCTTGGTATAAGCAGTACCATATACCTTCTTTGTCCACCTTAAGTCTGTTTCCAAAGCTAGAACCCTGTTTAACAATTTTGTACATAAAGTCGTCAATTCCTGGAGTGTCATACTGTCCTCATCACTTCGAGGTATATTACCTCCTTCGAGTGGTGAATCATAGGACAATTTAGATGCCCTCTCAAACTTAGTTTAAGCAGAAGTACTCCCCATGGTCTTTGGGCACCTGTGACCACCATTTGAACCAGTTTCCTGAGAAATTGGCTCAGTAGGTGTTGTCATGGATTGGGTCTTAGCAATGTTACTACTGTCCTGCACAGCTTCTAAGCTTGTAGAAGTAGTAGCAGCCCTTTCCACACTGTCACCCCTCTCCTAATAGACAGCCTCATCTGGTACATAGGATATAGGCACACTAGTATGAGGTAACTCATTGTCTTTGTTTAAGGCTTGCCTAGGTGATTGAGTCTTTTGTGGTGATGATGATTCAATATTATGGATTGGTTCTTCATGAGTAGGTTGAGCAGTAGAAGGTGGTGGTTGGGGTTCAGAGGGATTTCCTGAACCTTCACCCTCTTCTGCTTGAAGTGCCAGCATACTTGGAAACAAAGGTGTGTGTTCCCCAGAAAAACCTCTTTTCATATTGCTAAAAAGTTTTGGAGTAAAGTAGGAGCAATATATGTTATGTTGTGAGGTTTAAGAAATATATTGTTTTTGTTCAAAAAGATTTGAATAAATCTTGGATACATTAAAAGCTTATATTTACTATCCAAGTTTTTCACCATATCATCAAAAATTAATTTAGAAAATTTAAAGGTTTTGTTTGTGGCCAAACAAATAAGAGTAGTTGCTATATTATTACTAAATTGTTCCCAAGAAGTTTTCTTAGGACTAAGACAGTGTAGGATGGTATAGATTAAAAATCTCCACTGAGGGGAAAATTTACCTTTTTGAAAAGTTAGTTTTTCATCAGTTAAAACATATCCCATCAGTGTAAGTTGATCAAAAATTTCAGTAGTTGGCAAAACACTAATACCATCTGCATCTGCTAATTGGAGATGCCTCCTAACAGATGCTTCAGTAATAGTGAATTATTTGCCATCAATTGTGGCATTTATCTCTTGTTCTCCATTATCAACTGTTCTGACAGTAGCAGTCTGCTAGAACTTTTCAATTAGAGAAACATAGATAGTAGGATTCTTAGTAAGGGCATACCTGATATGACTACCATTGAGAAAATCTACTATCTCTTGAAATCCTTCACTCCCAGTTGGTTTCTTTAGATAAGCAACCATGTTGTGTTTGTCGCAGAATTCCAAATTTGCCATAAGTGATTAAGTTATGATAAGTATTCTGGGTTTATGATCGTTGATGAGAATGTGAGAGTTTGACAAAGTTAATTGAGATTTTATAAAGAGTACTTGAGGTTTTGATAGGACCGACTGAATAATATTGAATCTTTATCTTGAAGAAAGCTTATAAGTAAAAGAAAGATCAAGAATTATCCAAATTATAGACCCCTATAAGCGACGTTGTTGGCGGAAATATCTCAACGGCTATTAATTAATTAAGGAAATTCTGTTATACCTAAAACAATATTAACGGTAACACAGCAGTACTAATATTAGCCTAGCAGTATTAACTTTTTGCCTAGCAGTACTAATATTAGTCTAACAGTTTTAACTTTTTCTCCAATAACTATACAACAACATGCCTCTATTCATCACAAGCACACTAGAAACAACTAGATAGACATGTGAGAATTCTTGAGGATCCATATTTATGCATAGCCCATGAATAAAGGTTAAGAACTGTTAACAAAACCAAAATACCATTTATAACCAATTTCTTTCAAAATTAACCTCAAGACTTCCAGCTGTCTCGTCTCACCAAATCCAACCATACTGCTTTACCTATCCTGCAAGTGTTAGTCCAAGAAAGCACAATCCAAAACATTTGCTTCTTTACAGTATTAATTGTTGACTAACAGTATTAACACTAGCAGTGATAAGTATAACTAGCAGTACTAATTTTAGAGATACCAGTATTAACCTTAATGTTATCCAAAAAGCATCTCCAATCCATTGCAATCATCCTCCCCTCAATTAAAGCAGCTATAGGTTAAGCATTCCAATGTTAGCAATCAGAAAGTTAAACCTGCCAACATCAAACGCCTTTGTGGGGAGATCTGCTACATTGTGATCTGTGTATATCTTGATCACCTGAATCAACTTCTTCTCATCAGAGTCTCTAATGAAATGATGTTTAATCTCTATGTGCTTGGTTTTAGAGTGAAATATTGGATTCTTCACAATATAAATGGTGCTTTCATTATCAATGTAAATCTTGGTGTTCATGAAGTTAAACCCATAATCAAGCATTTGATTTTGGATCCATAACACCTATCTACAGCAATTAGCAGCAGCAACATACTCTGCTTCAGTAGTAGAGTTGGCAACTATAGTCTGCTTTTTACATTGCCATGAAATCAACCTTTTGCTAAGAAATTGACAACCTCCTGTTGTGGATTTCCTGTCAAGGCTAGCACCAGCATAATCACTATCAGAAAAGGATTTCAACTCAAATGGTGAATCTCTAGGATACCAAAGGCCCAATTTAGATTGACCTTTCAGGTATCTAAAGATCCTCTTCACAGCATGAAGATGTGAGACTTTAGGAGTAACTTGGAACCTTACACAAGCACAAACAGCAAATGTTATGCCAGGCCTAGAAGCTGTTAAGTACATCAATGATCCAATCATTGATCTGTATAAGTAAACATCCATATTGTCAGCTTCTTCAACCTTGACCAATGCCTTGTTAGGCTCCATAGGAGTGCTTGTTGTCTTCACAGTGACAAAATCAAACTTTTTCAGAATATCAGCCACATACTTGTCTTGGCTGATGAAGATTCCTGTTATACTTCCAATCCTAAGAAGAAAGTGAGCTCCCCCGTAGAACTCATCTGGAATCTCTTGTGCATCGTCTGCTTAAATTCAACACACAAAGACTTCTTTGTAGACCTAAAGATGATATCATCAACATACACCTGTACTAATAGGATATCACCTTTGTCCTTCTTGATGAACAAAGTTTTATCAATAGTGCCTTTTCTGTATCCATTTTCTAATAAGTAGGTAGATAAGGTCTCGTACCAGGCTCTAGGAGCTTGATGTAGACCATATAAAGCTTTTTCTACCTTATAAACTTTGTCAAGGAACTGTGGATCTTCAAAACTAGGAGGTTGGCACACATACACCTCCTCTTCAATAGTACCATATAAAAAGGCACTCTTCACATCCATCTGGTACACAATAAGTCCCATAAATGATGCATAGGCCAAAAATAACCTGATTGCTTCTATCCTAGAAATAGTAGCAAAAACCTCATCATAATCAATTCCTTCTTCTTGGGTATAACCTTGTGCAACCAGTCTTGCCTTGTTTCTAACTACAATTCCTCTCTCATCTTTCTTGTTTCTATACACCCACTTAGTTCCAATAGCCCTCTTGCCTTTAGGAAGATCCACCAGAGTCCAAACCTTTTGAAGTTTAAATTGCAGAAGCTCCTCTTGCATTGCTTCTATCCAGCTTGAATCACCTTCTTGGGTTCTATTTGTGAGAGAAAATAGGCAAATAAGCAGTTTTGATAATCTTTGTGATTTGTTCTCCTCTGCTTTTTGATGTAACTGACCATAGCATGTTCTTCAGAAATCTTGGTCATCCTCCTTGTTTGAGTAGCTGAATTTATGTCTCCAATGATCTGGTCTTTAGGATGATCCTTGTGAATTCTGGTTGTGGGAATAGGACTGACATTCATGGTGGTTTCTAAGTTGTTAAGGTCAGCCTCTGCACCCACTTCTCTATCATCATAGGCATCATCAAATATGCCAGTGTTTTCTAAAGATTGCATACTTGAATCATTAGGAATAGGACTAGCAGTATTAATATTTAGACTACCAGTATTAATATTTTCACTGGCAGTATTAATACTTGGCCTAGCAGTACTAACAGATGGACTAGCAGTACTATCTCTGTTAGTGCTATTAGCATAACCTTCTTTCTGTTGAACAAGCAAACTATCCAATTCAGCTCTAAAATCTTGCACATGCTGGTCATCTTCTTTATTTGAAGCTCCTCCTTCCTTTTCTTGACCATTTCTTTGACTTACATCATCATCTCCTTTGTCTGGTACCTCATCAGCATCCTTATCATCTGTGCTCTGAGTACTTGAAGAGAGTGGAGAATTAGAAAGCATGAGTGGTAGCAGTATGTATTCATGATCAGATGCTTTCTCCTGTCCAGCTTGCCCTGCATTAACATTTGTCTCTATACATGCATCACCATTAGTTTTATTTCCTGCAGTAACTGGCTCATAATTCATAGATTTTGTCAGTGAATCAATATCAAAGAGCCATTTTGGACCACTTCCTGCAACATTGAGTTTATTTTCAAGAAAATTTATGTGCAGGTTCTCCTCTACCTTCCTAGTTCTAGAGTTAAATACCCTAAAAGCCTTGCTATTTATAGAGTATACAACTAAGAACCCCTCATCGGCCTTCCCATCAAATTTATCTAGGGGATCTAAGGTGTTGGGAATTATACATTCCAGTATAATTGATTTGATGAGACAAAGTAAATACAAGAATGAAACAAGATTCAAACAAGAATCAAACAAGAAGGAAATAAGAAGGATCAAGTCGCAATTAAAGAAGTCTTCAAAGTATGGAGGGACTAAAGTGCAAAAGATAGGACTTCTATGTTAATTAGGATTCTTGTAAACCTAGGAATCTCTAGTATATAAAGAGATCCTAGGTCGTAGAATTAAGAATATATATCCATCCATAGAAACATCGACTCATGAGAGTCGAATAGTAAAGGTGTGTGTGTACACCGGAGTTAGTTAGTTAGTTAGTTAGTTAGTACACCATAGTAGTTGGTGTAGCCCCAAGTTATAGTTGGGGTAATAGGGAAACGTTCAATGAAGAAAACCTTGTTTGATGATATTGCTTTCTTATTATTCCGCTGTGCAATATTATCTGTAAAACTAATCCTAGTTGAGCTTAAATCGATCTTATCACAAACTATAAGATTTTCATGATCTTAGGCAAATCTTGTACAAATATCTTGTAATTAAGGATTGTACTAGGTGGTT
>BQNB010088242.1:1587-27707 GCA_026074375.1 Tanacetum coccineum | reverse complement strand
TCACCATTAGATCAAACACAAATGGATGGTGAGGATTTGTCCCTTGGTATGCGGGTAAAAACTGGTATGCAAATGAACTTTTGCCTTAGAATTTAAGGCCCGTTTAGTTGCATACAGGTTTAAGATTATGATTAGAATTTGGATTTGGATATGAATTTAATATGGGTTTTGAATTAAATGAGGAGAGAGAAAAATACAATATAATAAAATATTTTATATGTTAAAATAAATATAGTTTATAAATTTAAAACTGATATTATGATAAAATAAAAATAAAATGATATATGAGTGGTTGATGTAAAAAGTAGGTCCACCTAAAATGAAAAGATATTAAAAAGATGGCAAACTTAAAGAGTTTTACACAAAGAAAATATATGAGACTCATCCCTAATTTCGGGACCCACAAAAACATACCAAACACCATATTTTCCCATCATCCCCAGATCCTAATCCTAACCCTTCAAACCAAACGCACTCTTACTTTTGAGGATGATGCAACGCGTGAATCCAATTATGCAGTAACCAAACAAATAATTTTGTGTCTCTTTCATGCTAACCTCCCTAGACCCGCAAACCAAACACACCCTAAAATCCACAAGGCTCGAAACAAGGCAAGCTTGAAATGAGGCTTCAAAAAACTTAAATGCGTCTAGCTCGAGCTTAAAAAATCAATACTCATTTTGTGATACGTACGTAATTTGATCTTAAAGGTATTGATTTTCCTTAGTAATTAGAGTTGGAATAGATACTGAAAGGACTAATATAGCAAATAATCTATTTTAAAAATCATATATAAGATCCTTCTTTTAAAACCTCAAAAATTATTTTTTTTCCTCAATTTGACAAATCAAGACAGTAGAACAACAAGAAAACAGTAAAATTAGTAACCAAAATTAGTAAGCATCCATTAACCAAATGCATTACATAATCAGTAGTACCAATAGCACGAGTCATGCAGACCCGTGCGTTGCACACGGCTTGTGTCAAAAATTTGTTTGCATGGTGTGCGTATAATGGTCGCTTGCATCGTGATTTTGTCGAATGTTGATTCCTTTGTTGGATGACTTATTACCCATACAATTGTAGTGGGGTATTTGAGTTTGACGTGAACGTTTGATCCATGTATAAAGCTATCTTTAGATTTTCGGTATCTAAGATGGGCACGTCAATTTAATAGCTATGATTTTCTTAACTATAACTGGGGCGTAATGTATTTCGTGACCGTCTACGGTATGTTCCATTTTGAGAATGTTCAGTGCAAATGTGTCGTAGTAACGGTCGTTTGCAGAAAACTAAGTATTAGGTCCGTAGGTTGTTAACGATAGCCAAGGTTGAGTTAAGGGTGTCCTATTCTTAATTTAGGGTTGTTTTTTGTGCTTAATATTATGCAGACCCGTGCGATGCACACGGGTTGTATCTAATTGTTTATTGTGTACGGTTTCTGTGAATAATTAAGGTTTAAGTATGATGCAATTGACCATCTAAAATTTTTACATACATTCAAACTCATTCAGTCATTCATATTTTTTTTTTGAACGACAACTTTTATTAGACAAAAAAGAAACACTAGCAAGAAGCTAGAAAATAAATTACATGATCATTCAGTCATTCATATTACATGATCATGTACTACTCATGAGGCATTTGCCGAAAATAAATTAGTGAGATCCCCTAGCATACACTTGGAATAAGAAACTTATATAGTGTCATACATATTTGCATCTTCTAATCTCATTGTTACGCTTTACTAAACAAATCTAAAAATAAAACAAAAAAACTAAATTTCTAAATACATCAACTATATATACAGACAGAACCTTGACTATCTCCGGTTTCAAGATGCTAGCCTTGATCTCTTTAGGTGGCAGAACCACACTCGCATTGTTGTACACATCGTCGCATGCATGCACGTCTTCTCCAGGTATTGTTATGTTCTTAACCCGGCCCATTGGCAAACAGTCGAATGTGAGTCAATGATACTACTTGAGATGCACGCACCTGGAGAGTCTTGACACCTGAATCGACCACACGGACCAAGCAGACTTCCTTCACCAATCTTGGCACTTTTATCTACAATGTAGGAATTAAGTTGTTGTGTGTTCTTCAATTCGTTCGAGACATCTTGCTGCATTGGTTTTCCTCGAATCATCGCTTGAAGCTTCAGGACTTCTCTGAATCCAATCAATGCTTTCCATGCCGGTGTCATTCCCAAAAAAATGGTCAAAATAAATCATTTTATTTCGAAATAAGTAAATAAGTGGTTTGTCATAGTGTTTGGATATGGTGGAAATGTTTCTGATTACTTTAATTTTTAAATAATCAGTCTAGCGTCTAAACGGGTCATCAGAAACTTCCCCTTATATTGGGGCCTGATTAGTTAGGGCCTTAGGGGTCGCTTTGCACGAAAGTCATTTAGTATGCAGAACTTGCTACACACACAAAACAATGATCTCACAACTTATTAAATCATGATGTATGTGAAATCGACCGATAAAAGTATACTATCTTAGACTAACATATTGTGATGAACTTTGAACTACTCAAAGAAATAAAATACACCCACATATATCAAACTTGGTTTCTAAAAAAAGAACATGTCACTTTACAAATCAAATTTTAGTTGATCAATATATTACCAACATTAATGACGACTTGTCCAAGATTGTAGGAATCTTTACTTTAGATGTTTACGCTACTTCTTTATTAAATACACACATATACGGTATCAATACATTTTATTAAGCCTTAATATATTATACGTTGAACTTCAGTAAGCTTTATATTGTAAGTTTCGAGCAAATGAAGACGTTTGAGTGAAAAACAAAATTAAGCTGTTTCTAGGAAAAATGAAATAGCATAATGGTACCTCGTTAATCATTTGTGGTATGCCGGATTACGACTGAACTGCTGCGTCTTTCTGTGGAGGATCTGCAAATGATATCGAGCTGCTTATCACACAGCTGCTTATTGTTGCTGCTTGGAAGCGTAGGCAGAAATATCAGGCAATCCCAAACACGCTATTAGGTCACACGACACCAATATCAATCCCCTTTGACCTCTTGTTCCACGTCAGCCAGCTTTGCATATAAATTTACTCTCACAACTGAAGTAACTTGTTCAATCAATTGAAACTAATTTCTTCAAAATAGTGGATTCAACAGCTTGTGATCAGTTACAGTAGTGTTTTTAATCTAACTAACTTTATTTTCTTTTTATTAGAGTAATGATTCATTGAAGTAATGCTTACATGTAGTTAGATGCATAGTGATTATTAGGATAAAATGTTTTTGTTACCGATTTTTTTTAATTGCTTCAAGTTGGCCTCTTGTCCGTCATTCTATGAACGTGCACTAAAACAATCCACCTGACAGAAAAATTTTAAAGACTTACACAACAATTTATAATTAACTCAATCTAATATGCACTCTAATCTCGATACCTTACATAGCTACTCCAGAAGTTGTGTTCCCAGTTTTGTATTCAATCTCAAAAGTGGCCCGTCATTCTACTTCAATGTTTCATCTCGAACAACATGAGTGACCACCCCTGCCTTTGAAACTCGTTGTTGTGCAGATGAAATCAAGGCAAGCAGTCTCTAACCATGTAGCATGGACCCACCTATAATATAAAGAAAATTGAACTACTGATGAATCTTTAACAAAACATCAAGTTGAGGTGAAAAGAGTTCTATATAAAATTGAACAATCATTAGGGAACATCAGAAAACTAACAGTTTGGCGGTTTCTAGTCACCTAGCAGGATTGCTAGGGTGATGTTGAGCATGTTCAACACGGTTATACCTCGAAGAGAAATAATCAACCTGAAAGAAAAGAACAATCTAGTTAGAAGGTGAATAAATTAACGATGATAAGAAATCTGTATCACTTCATTTGCCTAAAGACGGGAGTTTGTGGACATCTTGGATGCAAGACACAACAGAGGGGAGTCTTTAAAGTACAATTAATCTGATCCTATTGTATTCATGTTTCCTTCTAGTGCAACTTGGTTAAATTCTAATATAACTACCTTAAAGAACGATAGCAAATTACAGAGTCATAATTATGATGTTTCTCCATGAAACTTATAAACTGCATAATGTTTGAGTTAGAAAAGAGAATAAACTATATAAAAAACCATTACTCATAGAAACCAACAATTGATTATCTGATCTTGAGCATCAGCGAGTAAAAGAAAAAATATGTTTGGTATAAGAACCTCTTTTTTAATGTCATCTTCTTTTTTCAAATGAGTCAAGGCTAGACATTGGTTAACTCAATTGTAAGGCGCTCAATTACCATTGGAATCCCTATGCTGAAACACTGGATTTTGCTTTGCCATAAATCCTGATGTCTTTGTACCTGTTACACATATCAATGCTCACATTTACAACCGAAGACAACAAAATGGGCTTCTAACATGTGAGTAAAAGATTATGAAATTAAGTTTAAAGAATGGTAATAATATAATCAATTTGTAACAAAAACAACGAAACTAACCCCCTTCATATTTAAGCCTTAAATGATATCCACTTTCAATCGCCTTTTGTGACGTATTAGGTCTATCTTTGTCATCAGTTACATCAGAGTTCGTCCTTCAACGACCTTTATCTTTTGATGGAAGGTGTACCTATTATTATGGTGAACACCTAAAACACAGTTACATCATTTCCAATTATTGAAATCTAAAATTTTAAAGACAACAAAACATATCAATGTCAAAACCACTCACCAACATCACAATGCACTTCATCGTTCTATCTAGGAGTAGTTCCAGTATCTGGATGCTTTTTCGTCTACTTTTATGACTAAACGGGACTTTGACTTTAACTTTGTCAGCAAAAGAACCATTGGCTTCTCTCATGAATAACAGGAGCATGTGAGATCATCTCACACACAAAGAAGTTCCTATTACTGCTTCCTTAATCACATATGTTACTAACATTTGAAGGGTCATTTTTCTACAGTTTCTTGTTCTGTTTTAATCTCGAGTTCTCCGGTAGTCGATTTATCATCACCCTCCTGTAATAACTCTCAGGCTACTGTCGAAGATGCGATTACAAATGTTCCTACAGGAGTATCAAGAGTTTATAACACTAATGGAAATAAATCAATAAATCAAAAAGTAACTTGATTAGAGTAAGTAACTATTTCTAGGTAAAGTAGAACATTCACATCATCATACAATCGCTGAACGTTGACTATTTCGTTAGCTATTTCTTATTTGTTACTTGCTAGACAAACTAATAAAAAACACCATTTTTCACAATCACACCTATCAAACCATTTAAACCCAACTCTAAAACATCATTCTAAACACAAAAAGTAAAATCTTTTCTTCACTTACATAAACAATGGAAGCAAGGGTGATTTAAGAAGCTACCATTAGATCCCTTTAACCGAACTCCATCTTCACCTATTTTACATATCAAAGCAGACCAAACAATTAAAATTGGGTACTTGCTGGATGCTTCATTAAAGTGATTGTTCATTGTCTTCTTCTTCGTTCTTTGCATAATAATTTTGATTAATGGATTAAAGGTTTTTTTTCTATAAAACACAATCACGTTTCTTGAATCATCAAGCCGGTGACACACAGAGAAAAGATGAATTTAGATTTGTGAGGTGAATGTCAATGACTCAATCGATTGGATTACTTTCCAATTTCTGTTACTATGTTACACCCTAATTAATGAAACTAAAAAAATTAAAAGGATGCTTACTTTCCGATTCAAAAGCCAAACCCCTTTTTTTCTCATGGTTTCTCCGTGATCGAGCCAATTATTTTTCCTATAACAAAAGATCGACACATAAATTCCAACCTATCAATAATAAACCAAAAACCCTAATAAAAACCAAAACCCCTAATCATTTTTATATAAATCTAAATTTAACACACATAAATTTGGTTAAGTAAACACACCTGATGATTTTTCAAATGCAAAAGGACTGAATAAACACACCTCACAACAAAAATGAAACAAAACATGTATCATCATTTTTTGAAGAATCAGATAGAAAACAAAACATGACCAAAAGATTTGAAAAACTCACAGTGATTTCATGTTGATGAGACAGATATGAGAGACAAACTATAGCATCCATTTTCCCCTAATTTACAAAATCAAAATAAAAGAAAAACACATAAAATCGAGTTTGGTTACTTGTAACTGAAATTTATAATGGTGAATTGAAGCTTTAAAATTGGTCTTTTGGTTTACTTGTAACTGAAAGTTGTAATGAATGTCGAACCATATTAGTCTTGTTTGTAGGCAGCAAGGTTTTGTACATATGGCTGTGTGGGTAATACAAATCATTTAAAGATACAACCCCAATAAATTTAGGGGCTCAATCTTTTAGTATAATAGATTTGTGCGGAGTATGTATTTAATTTGTGTGTGATATCATACATAGGTTAAGAACGAGATATTAACACTAGTCGACATGACGACATCCTTATTCGTTTATAGTTCACTCTTCCCTTTAGTCTCTCGCCTTGACCTTGACGGCAGCATACTCTCTTCCACCCTTTTTGATTCCTCGCCTTGACCTTGACGGCAGCTTCAGTTTTAATAGGTATATTGAATCCTATTGCTCGAGGAATGTTATGCCCTTAGTATAAATGCAAAACTTATTATCCGAAATTCTTATTTTATACAAATGATGTGAATGTATAGTATAACGTACTTATAATCTTTAAGCTATAACAACCGGTCAGCATATGTGGTACAAAATATTCATCGACCTTAAAAATCAAAATAGTAAACTTGAATACTTGATTATGAATGAATATTATAGGTACATGATGATTTTGCACTTGTGTATGATTTAGTTATTAAGGCTACGATTCACTTTTTAGTCGTTGTGGTGATGGGCTTTATGAGAAGTAACCCATCTGCCCAAACCTGTTTGATAGCCCAATTTATAAAGATTTTCATATGTGAATTCTTGGTCCAATAAGCTAAAATGATGTAGCTAGGGGTGTTGATCGGTTCGGTTATCGGGTTGGTTGGTTTGTTCGGTTATTTTAGGGTCAACCCTAAAACCGAACCTGTTTATTTTTTTAAAGATTTTCATAAGTTTTTCACTTCACTGCATGAAAGTCCATTTTCATAATCTTTGTAATATATTTAATGCTTTTGAGTGACCAATCAACCAAGAGGTTATGAGTATAAATTTTGTTGGAGACATTTGTAAGGTATGATATGTGAAATAGGTGTTATACGCATGTAATAATTTTTTCGCTTTTAAAAAAAACTATTAAAATAAACAAAAGTTTGCTTCTATAATCAGAATGCAAGGTGAATACTCCATTCAGATCACGTTACATAAAACCCAATTTAGTGACTTGCTTTGTAAGTGTTACTAAAAGTGATATATGAAATTATTCCTTTTTTCATTTATGCTTAGGATATCTATATAATTGAGTCATGTGACCAACCAATGGCTGAATGAGGAAGTTAGAGAACGGGAAAAAAATTTATTAATAAAAGTCGTTGTGCCAAATAATCTTTTGATAAACCTCTTACAGCTTTATAAAATCTCATATAACTCAAAAGCATAAAATTATCAAGATGTTTAAGAAATTAGACATTTTCATGCTAAATAATAATGAAATAGCTGGCTACAATGGTTAAACTCCTTGAGTTAAAACATAAAAAATATGAATTTCACAAGAATAAATTGTTATAATTCTCATATATTGTTTATAGAAGACTAATTGGTTACCCGCACATAGCGGCGGCAATAAAAAATTTACTAACTCAACTTTTTACGTAATTTCCTACCCGCTTAGTAATTTCGTTTCACAAATGTATATGTTCGTTGGGGTTTCCCGTAACTTTCCCGCAACACCATATTAACATCATCATTCTCGCATGTAAAAAGACAACACTCTCTCCGAAAGTATATAACATATCAAGTTTATATTTAATTAAGATTAAAGTTGTAAAAAAATATAAATCAACATAAAATAAACCCATTAAAATGTAAAAAAAATTATAAAAATATATCAAAATTGATGTTGAATTAAAGAGCATAAAATTTTAAAAAATATGGTGAAATTAGATCAAAATAAAATTAAATAGATAAAAAGATATTTCAATTTGAAAATAAAAATGATTTTTTAATCAAAAGTTGAAACATGTCACTTTATGATGTGATTCTCAAAAATGAGATGGATGGTCAAGATTGCACCTCCTTATTTTAATTTTTAATGGGTCTCACATTATAAATGCTTTATATAGTAGTATAGATATAAATATAGATATATTTTTTGCTAATAACAACGTGTGGTTTGTATAAAATAAAAAAGCTGAAAAAACACATGAACCACTTGTTTTTAGGCGAAAGCTAAGCCAACCCTTAGGATGGGATAGAAATTTTCCACAAAGAAACTTGTTATTGACTAACGTTTACTCGTTAACATTGACTTGGAAAAGTAAAGGATTATTTGCATGCATATAAACTAATATTATGATGATTAATTTTCAATAGTTTTTGATAAATAAACAAACATTAATAATGTCGTCTACTTCCTCTAAAAATATTACATGTGATCATATGCGCATTTTTCCTTATGTGCTTATGATCTTTCTTTTT
Source organism: Tanacetum coccineum (assembly GCA_026074375.1). Classification (NCBI taxonomy): domain Eukaryota; kingdom Viridiplantae; phylum Streptophyta; class Magnoliopsida; order Asterales; family Asteraceae; genus Tanacetum; species Tanacetum coccineum. Next base: position 19,110 of record BQNB010088242.1, on the reverse strand, counting down.
GTATTACCGCATACGAATGCTAGTCATTTCAACAAAACGTTAGAAGCATCATTGCACTTTGTATGGAATCACTTGCAATAAAGCAGGAAGCGTCATTTCAATAGCGATTAATTGTTATTATTTTCCTCGTGATCTCGGAAACCTTGACTTTTCTTCATTTCCGAACCTTGAGCGCTTTAATATGGAAAGCTGCTACCTTGAAGGAAGCATTCCAGAGCAGATTGGCATGCTATCAAATCTTGCCCATCTTTCACTTCATGGGAACTATCTAAACGGTACGTTACCTGTTTCACTCACTAATCTTACCAAATTAGTAAAACTTGATCTTTCTGGAAACAATTTCAAGAGTAATATCCTCTAAATAGGGAACTTGAAGAATTTGCTTCATCTTGATCTTAGTCACAACAATTTTATTGGGAACAAATAAACTCAATGGCTCCATCCCACAAGAACTAAGTAACTTGCAAAACTTAGAGGTACTGAACCTTGGTGACAACGATCTTGGTGGTCAGATACCTTCAAGTTTTGGTAATCTACGTGCACTAAAATTTTTGAACCTTGGCATGAATCACATAAGTGGTCCTATTCCTCTAAATACAACAAATTTGAAGTACTTAGAACATATCGATCTCTCTAAGAATCATATGACTGGAGTTGTCAAAACGCTAAAAGCCTGCACCATGTTACACTACTTGGACCTTAGTAGTAATAATTTTGTTGGAGAAGCACTTACTTATGAGGACTTCTTTTATTTAATGTTCTTAAATCAGTCTCAGAATCATTTCACAATTGTCCGCACTCCGATCCAAAAATTAGTCCACCATTTGGTCATTATTCTTCCGGTCATTGTTGCTTCTTGGTTCTTGTTTCTTGGTTATGTGTGCTACTATCGTCACAAGGCTACCAACGATAAAATCGAGCCAGAAACTATAAAACATGGAGATGTGTGCGCAATATTGAATTATGATGGAACAATTGCATATGAAGACTTCATCAGCGCCACAGAGGATTTTGACCTCAAATACTGCATCGGGACTGGTGGTTATGGTAGTGTTTATGAAGCAAAATTACCTAGCGGAAAAACATTTGCATTGAAAAAACTCCATAGATTTGAAGCTAAACAACCAGAATTCGATCAAAGTTTCAAGAATGAGGTCCAAGTGTTAACCAACCTAAGACACAAAAACATTGTAACCCTTAGAATGGGATATAAATTTTCCACAAAGAAATGTGTCATTCACTAACGTTTACTCACAAACATTGACTTGGAAGAGTAAAGGATTGATCTGTGCATGCATATATACTAACATATCAAGATAATTTTCAATAGTTTTTGATAAATAAACAAACATTTATAATGTCGTCTACTTCCTCCAAAAATATTACATGTGATCATATGCGAATTTTTACTTATGTGCTTATGATCTTTCTTTTTGAATTACCGCATACGAATGCTAGTAATTTCAACAAAACGTTAGAAGCTAATGCTCTAGGGGATTGCAATGAAGCAGATGCTTATGGCCCATATGATCTCGGAAGTCTTGACTTCTCTTCATTTCCTAACCTTGAGCGCTTTATTATAGATAGGTGCCACTTAGAAGGAAGCATTCCAGGCCAATGGTATGCTATCAAATCTTGCGCCATCCTTTCACTTACGTGGAACAATCTAAACGGTACGTTACCTTTTCATCACCACTCTTACCAAATTAGAGAACTTGAATCTTTCGGAAACAATTTCACGAGTACTATCCCATCTCAGATAGGGAACTTGAAGAATTTGCTTCATCTCGATCTTAATCATAACCAATTTACTGGTCTGATCCCTTCATCACTTGGTTCCATGGTTAACCTCACCTACCTGGATCTTAGTCATAACCAATTTACTGGTCTGATCCCTTCATCACTTGGTTCCATGGTTAACCTCACCTACCTGGATCTTAGTCATAACCAATTTACTGGTCTGATCCCTTCATCACTTGGTTCCATGGTTAACCTCACCTACCTGGATCTTAGTGATAACCAATTTTACTGTCTGATCCATCATCACTTGTTCCATGGTTAACCCATCTACCTCTACCTGGATCTTAGTCCATAACCAATTTACTGGTCGGATCCCCGTCATCAACTTGTTCCAGTGTTAACCTCACCTACCGATTCTTAGTCATAACCAATTTACTGGTCTGATCCCTGCATCACTTTCCATGGTACCTCACCTACCTAATCTTAGTCATAACCAATTTACTGGTCTGATCCCTTCATCACTTGGTTCCATGGTTAACCTCACCTACCTGGATCTTAGTCATAACCAATTTACTGGTCTGATCCCTTCATCACTTGGTTCCATGGTTAACCGCATCTACCTCTACCTGGATCTTAGTCATAACCAATTTACTGGTCTGATCCCTTCATCACTTGGTTCCATGGTTAACCGCATCTACCTCTACCTGGATCTTAGTCATAACCAATTTAATGGTCCCATCCCTTCCTCTCTTGGTTCCATGGTTAATCTCACCTACCTGGTTCTTAGTCATAACCAATTTACTAGTCCCATCCCTTCATTTCTTGGTTCCATGGTTAGTCTCACATACTTGGATCTTAGTCATAACCAATTTACTGGTCCCATCCCTTCATCTCTTGGTTCCATGTTTAATCTTGCCCATGTGGACTTGAGAACAAATAAACTCAATGGCTCTATCCCACAAGAACTAAGTAACTTGCAAAACTTAGAGGTACTGAACCTTGGTGACAACGATCTTGGTGGTCAGATACCTTCAAGTTTTGGTAATCTACGTGCACTAAAATGTTGAACCCTTGGCAAAATCACATTAGAGTCCTAATCCTCTAAATACCCAACAAATTATGAAGTACTTAGAACATAACGATCTCTCTAAGAATCGTATACTGGATTGTCAAAACGCTAAAAGCCTGACCAAGTTACACTACTTGGACCTTATAGTTAATAATTTTTGTTGATGAAGCACTGACAGATGAGGACTTCTTTATTTGAGTTCTAAATATCACCTCAGAAGCATTTCTCACAACTGTCCGCACTCCGATCCAAAAATCAGTCCACCATTTGGTCATTATTCTTCCGGTCATTGTCGGGATTTGCTTCTTGTTTCTTGGTTATGTGTACTACTATCGTCACAAGGCTACCAACGATAAAATCCAGCCGGAAACTATAAAACATGGAGATGTGTGCGCAGTATTGAATTTTGATGGAACAATTGCATATGAAGACTTCATCAGCGCCACAGAGGATTTTGACCTCAAATATTGCATCGGGACCGGTGGTTATGGTAGTGTTTATGAAGCAAAATTAGCTAGCGGAAAAACATTTGCATTGAAAAAACTCCATAGATTTGAAGCTAAACGACCGGCATTCGATCAAAGTTTCAAGAATGAGGTCCAAGTGTTAACCAACCTAAGACACAAAAACATTGTTAAACTTTACGGCTTTTGTTTGCATAACAAATGCAACTTCCTTGTATATGAATACATGGAAAAGGGGAGCCTATTTTGCGCGTTGAGCGACGATGAACTCGCTGTTAAAGTGGACTGGATGAAGAGGGTGAACATTATAAAAGATGTTGCACATGCGTTGGCTTACATGCATCATGATTGCATTCCACCTATCGTCATCAGAGACCATAATCAAGCAACAACTTCTTCGAACTCAAAATGGAAGGATTGTTGCCGCGACTTTGGGGCATCGAGGATTGCTGGATTCCTGATTCATCTAACCAAACAGTAATCGCTGGAACTTTGGGATACATGTGCACCAGGTACGTAATTTATTTAAAACACGCTCTTACGCTTCTTATGCAATTAAAACTTCACTAACAATAATTAGGGTATGTGTATATACAGAACTGCATATCGCATGATTGTGAATGAAAGATGTAATGTTTATACCCCCCGCTTTGGAGTTGGTTTGCTCTAGAAACAAATGGAGGCCAGCATCCAGAGACCTCTGTCAACACTCAACTATTCTACCGGTCGTGGCACAATGCTGGAAAATATATTAGACCAGCGACTCTCTTATCCGACTGATAGACTAATTGAGAAAGAAATCATCCGTGTTGGTCATGTGGCATTGTCTTGCGTTCTCATAGATCCAAAGGACCGACCAACAGAGAGAAATTTCAAGTAGTTATCACTTAAGGCCTCGCTCAGTCTACGAGCACACAGCTTGTCATTTTGAAAAAACCACCATAGCTATGTATTTGTTGTCATGATGGTCCCTAATGGCTCCAAGTACATCCTTATTATTTTAAATAATGGAGCGATGGTTAGTATTATATAATTTAAGTCACATTCACTCATATTTTATTATTGTTTCTTCAAATATCTATAACACTCTTGATTATGGACGAAAGAAAATAGTTATTATCCATGGGTCAACAATGGTTTGCTCGAGGCGGGTGTTCTGATCATTGCAGATCGTAGAAGGCCTGTACCGAGGTCCAAGTATGACGAACTACCAGTAGAATCAGCATATTCAAAATAGGGTTGAAATGGGTTAATTGTTAGTATTGTATGTTATTAAGGCCATATAACTAGGTGATTCCATTTGATGACATGGATCGAGTGTGTGTAGGTGGTGTCTGTTTGGAAACCACAAAGGAATCTGTCCGCGTGCTTTAGCAATCCATTCAAAGACTCCATTGCTTAAGCACTTTGGCAAACGCTACATAATACGAAAATGCGATAGTCTAGTTAAGTATCTAGTTTAGCAGTAGTACTTTATGCATTTCAAATTAGCAGTATACAACAAAAGCATTATAACAATTTCCATAACTTTATTTATGTATCATATATATTATATAGACATGCAGTTGGGATGTACACTTATGCTGAATATGAAAAGAGATAAACATTGTAAGCATCTTCTATAAATTCTTATGCTGAATATGGAAAGAAAGACGTTGGTCCAATATATTTTCCATCATTGTACCATGACTGATAGAGCAGTTGAGGTGACAAATAAGATATTAACACTAGTTGGCATCCTTATTCCTTTATAGTTTAATCTTCTCGTTAGTCCCTCGCCTTAACCTTGACAGCAACATCCTCTTGCCCACATCATCATCTTGAACTTTTGAGATGTCTAATCAAAAAATTAGAGGATATAACATCAGCCTTAAATCGATAACAGAGCAGCGGGGAAAATACAAAAAGGACTAATATAAGGATACCAATAAGGACTTTAGCAGCAGGGTTATCGATATGAAGAGACTTTAAGATTGTAGCACCGTCGTTCGTCACTGTGTCCTCTACCCGTTGACTGTAATATTTTATCCTGCAAATTTATAAATTTTTTAGACGATCAGTATGTATACAAGTCCACAATATCTTTAAGCAACGGAAATAAATGATAAAAACACCAACCATTCCTTTGGGTACTAAGGTCGTCTTCACCAAGTCAGCTATCGCCATAGCTCCAACAAAGGATGCCTGAATAACGATGAATAATGTGAGATTTAAACAAAAACAGAAAGTAGTGATATAAATGACATGATTAGAAAGTTTGATGCAAATTTATTGAAACAAGGCATAAACTCATAGCCAAGCATATGCCGTACGAAGATGAGAAGACTTACCATTCTAGCATGTTCACCCTTCTCTTCGGTAGCTTCATCTTTAAAAAGTCTTTCAGCCTGAGACACACCAAAGATTAAATTAGGGAAACGTAAAAAGAAGCGGTGGGTTATGAGGTATGAGTGTTTAACGTATCAACATAGAGAGGATGTAGATTGAAGAAATCCAACTGCTCGAAGGATGTTATACACTGAAAAAAACGAGAACAATTTGCTATCAATACATGACGAGAAAATGGTAACGATAACTTACCATCAGATATGCAAAAAGAGTTCGAATTCGCTTAAAAGTTTATCTCTTTATTATGAGTTGTTACACATACGAGATGTAACGACCAAATCCCATAATAAAGAACAAAACTTTAACCGAAAATCTTGGTTCTCATTCGTTCATTAACTAGGACATATAGCATAACCTAATATCTTATACACCGAGACCAGAGCGGGGCAGGGTGGGCACGTGCCCCCTAGCAACTTCCCGGCTCTGCCCCTGCCCTGAGCTAACAGCTAAACACATCCATATCAGTTTCTAAAATACACAGATTCTTATTTCGATATATCTGCTAACCTCATCAATCAGTTTTCGTTCCAAACTTAAACCGCTAACGCTCATCTCAGTCCTAAAGCTCCCTCATTTTGCCACATATCGAGCTCTAACTATGAAAAACTTCATTTACAAACCTTGACTGCTTACGCTTTTAATCTTAAATGTAGTTTGTTTAAGCTTATTTGTGGGCTAACGAGTTTATCTGATTTCAGTTTTATATTTAGTACTCAAAATATTCCAGCTTATATGAATACATACGAGTTTATATAAACTTATATAAACCCAAAAATCTCATAGCAAACCAAAAGATTCGAGCTTGTGAAATTTAAATCAAAATCCGATAAGCCCACAAATAAGCTTAAACATAAACCCCTTTAAACCACGTACATCGCATACTTAAACAATTCTAAAATACCCCCCTTTCGCCACATTTCGACCTCTAACCATAAAAACCCTTAGCTTTCAAACGTTAACTTATTTAAGTTTATTAGGTACTAATAAACTTATTACTTACATAAGCTGAAAAGTTTAAAAGTAAACCACAAAAAGTGAGCTTATGAAACATAAGCCCAAAATCAAATAAGCCATACGCCGGCTACATAAGCCGAAACAAACTCCTATCTTAAACCGCTAACGCGCTCATCGTATACAAAATCACTCCTAAACTTTCCCCCTTTCATCACATTTCAACCTCTAAACATATAACAAAACCTAAAATCGGTTTTAATTACTTCTACTACTTAACCTTCGAATCTTAAACCGCTAACAATATCAAGAAACATAATCAATCCTAAAATGAAAAACCAAAAAAAAAAAAAAACATTTCAAACTAAGGGGGCATTTGTTTCGGCTTATATGTGAGCTTATGAGCTTATTTAATTTCGGCTTTGTGAACTGATAATCTTACTCTTATGCTTCATATGTAAATATTATAATACGAAGGACCAACTATGTTAGTTAGAAACTTAATAACCGAAAGTTAGTTACAGAAAGTTAGTTATTTCGGTTGAAAAGAAAGGAAGGGACACATCGGTTTGTTGGCACCGATTCACAACATATATATATGTAAAACTCTGTAACATTCAATGGTTAGACAGATTAGATAATTCACTTATTCAATTTACTTTGCAACTTGTATAATTCGATCTAGAATTTGGGACAACATTTGGTATCAGAGCATGATGGTTAACATGGATCGATCAATTGCAGTCCAAGTTATCGCCTATGAAGAACAAGAAAACCCGAAAAACAGAGCATGAAGAAGGATCATGGAGATGATACCGTTTTCGGGCAGAAACGCGAGAAGAATGAAGAAAAGAAAGAATATCATGTTATTAGCAAGATGATACGTTCCAAAGAAAGATGTCTTACGCATATGGCGGGAAGAAGACACGGCAAGAAAAGGAGTACATAGGAATGGTGAAAAGTTACTATGAGGGAACACAAAGATCAAGGCAGGAAAGGCCAGGAGAAGTGGCGGAGAATAGCAGTGGAACTGCAGGAATAGAAAGACCACAGGCTTTTGCAAGGATAAGTGTTGAAGTAGAGGATGCGCTGAAAAAGATATGTACAAGGACGATGATCAATAAAATCATCCATGGAACGATGAAAGGCAACTGAACATGAAAGACCGGACAAGTAACAAGGCGATCAGAATTTAAAACGAGAATGACAAAGAAGAAGGAGCGAGGCTGCAATCAAAGATGGACAAGAAACAGAGTAAAGATTATGATGTCTTGATTAGGGGAGTGAATGTTGGAATCAAATTAATCAAGAAATCATAAGTCTTGAAAGCCAAAGGGCTGAACATGTAAATTAGAGATAGTTACCTACAAAACAACCGAATAGTCGTTTAAGAAGTTAGTAAGTTTATGTAGTTTACAGTTAGTTAATTTCGGTTATGACTTTGTTAGTGACAACATATGGTTCGATTTGAACCTGTACAACCTAAAATAGGTACCGAATGTAAACATGTATTTGTGTGGATAATAAAATTAAAGTGTGTTTATCATAAACTCCCACCCTCTGTTTAAACCGAGTCACTGCACAATTCTTAGTGCATATCCTTATCCAAAATTATGTTCATTTCAGCCGTGGATTTGGATCCAAGATCGTGGATGCATTTACCGGCTACAATAAAATGGCTATGCCCAACGAAGGCACGGGAATTAGGAAAGCTTTGGATGAATCACTCTTTAGTACTAAACTATTAGACTTCCACACCCAGATCGGTTCAATCAGATAGTACATCCATAGAACAGACAAAGTGATCTAGAACGGTGTCTCTTAGATGAGATCACTAGGAAAACTCAAAGCGTTTTCTGGAGAAAAAGGATAAAGCTCCGGAAGGGAGGTCAAGTTGAAAGCCAGTAGAACATACTATATTCGCACAAGGCAGGGACACTCGGAAAAGGAAGGCGATTTAGTAAACGCAGAGTAGATCAAATTTTTTTCACGAGGAAACTGGCATAATAATAGAAATGAAACAACCACACAAGAAGGAAACACAAACCACAAAGAAACTCCATAAGAGTAAAGGTAAAAGGGATTTGAGTAACATAAAATGTTTCAAGTGTAACAAATTTGGACATTTTAGGAAGGATTGTAGAGTAACATCAACAACTCAAGAACAATCAAACCTTATCTTAGAAGACGATGAACCATCACTGTTAATGACTACACACGAGGAAGTATTGTTGAATGAAGGCCAAATTCAACCAGGAAAATATGCTTCAGGAGATGCAAGCATATGGTATTTAGACAATGGTGCAAGTAACCATATGACGGGAGTTAAGAGTCATTTTAGGGATATTAATGAAAGCGTAACAGGACGAGTACGTTTTGGAGATGGATCATATGTACAGATAAAGGGTAGAGGCTCTATACTGTTAGGTTGTAGAAACCAAGAACAGAAGATAGTATCGAACGTATACTATATACCAAACCTTAAAAGCAACATACTAAGTCAAGGACAACTTACGGAATAGGTATTGTAAGGTCATAATGGAACGAAACAAACTGACTTGTATGACAAGAGGCAAAGAAATTGTTGATGAGGTTGAAAGATCTAAGAATAACTTTTACAGTATTAGACTGCAGATAACACAACCTATAATGTCCTCTTAGCAAATATAGATAACCAAGCATGGTTATGGCATGCTAGATTAGGTCATTTAAACTTTGATGATATCAACAAAATGACTAAGAAAAATCTAGTGGAAGGAGTACCAAGGATAAATCATGCCGGACAAATTTGTGATGCATGTTTATTGGGAAAACAAAGTAGAACACCATTTCCAAATCAAGCTAAATTCAGATCAAAGAACCCATTGGACTTAGTGTATGGAGACCTTTGCGGTCCTATAAGTCCAGCCACACACTCAGGCAAGAAACTCATATTCTTGTTAGTGGACGATTGTACACGTTTCATGTGGGCTTACTTTCTGACGTCGAAAGATCAAGCACTTAGCACATTTAAGGAATTTAGACAGAAGATAGAAATGGAAATGAGAATGAAAGTGAGGATGCTAAGAACAGATAGAGGAGGTGAATTCACATCAAATGAATTCACTAGATATTGTAAAGAAAATGGGATAGCACGACAGTTAACAGCACCTTACTCACCACAACAGAATGGAGTAGTGGAGAGGAGAAATAGGACAGTGTTATCAACTACAAGGAGTATGATGAAAGCGATGAAGCTACCTTTAACTTTTTGGGCGGAAGCAGTTAGACACGCCATTTACATACTCAATAGGGTACCTACAAGAGCCCTGGTAGATAAAACTCCATATGAGGCACTCTACAACAGAAAACCGAAAACCTAGAAAACCGAAGAAGTATTCGGGGCGGCGGCACACGATTCGGGCTAACCTGAACCGCCCACATCAAATACCCCCCCACAAACCCATATTGCGGGTGTGTGTCACCATGTGTGTACTGGGCTCCCCGTCTTAAAGCCCAGACAACCCCTACCACACATATCCAGAAGCTGTAAGACAGCCGCAACCAATAGATTATACTTAGAATAGAGGCAGGATCTAACGCATGTAGTATATGATCCCAAACCAAAGCCAAACCACGTTAGTAATGGGATGAACGCGTTTATGGAAACAAGACCCTGGGATTGATATAAAGATAAGAGGAATACAAGTAACACAATACATTCTTTCTGGACTAGTTTTTGTGGTAAAAAAGGAGTTGACAATGAAAACGCAGCACCAGTCAACATTGAAATCAATGATAATATTGATAACCCGTATCAGGAACAGGATCCGATTAATGATCCTAACTCGCCAATCACACCATCACCATACACTTACAACCCACACTCAGAAGAAGAGGCTACTACTAGTTCGACGAAGAACTCAGGAAATATATTTGATCATGTACCAGTACGAGGTTTCAAAGACTTAACTAAAATATATCAGAATACACAAGAAGTTGAAGCCGAAACTTTATTATTTACGGAGGAAGAAGAACCCCGTAACTACAAGGAAGCTTCAATAGATAAGAAATGGATTGAGGCCATGGAGATTGAATTGGATTCAATCAACAAGAATAATACATGACTCTTACTACATTGCCACCAAGATCAAAAGGCAATAGGACTCAAATGGGTTTTTAAAACCAAGAGGGATGCAGAAGGAAAGATCATCAAATATAAGGCAAGATTAGTAGCAAAAGGATATGTACAAGAACAAGGAATAGACTTCGATGAAGTATTTGCACCTGTTGCTAGGATAGAGACAGTTCGGTTAATTTTAGCATTGGCAGCATATCATGGATGGCAAGTACACCACTTAGATGTAAAATCAGCATTTTTACATGGAGACTTAAAGGAAGAAGTCTATGTTACACAACCTGAAGGATTTGTTCAACAAGGAAACTCTCGGGTAAACAAAGTTTACCAACACATTAACGCATTATATGGGTTAAGACAAGCACCAAGAGCTTGGAATGTGAACTTGAATCAAAACCTTCAAATCACTGGAAATTTTCAGAAATGTAATCTCGAACAAGCAGTCTAACACAAAGAGAAGCAAGACTTCTACGCTTATAGTTGGCGTTTATGTAGATGATTTTTATAAACACACGGTACTCGCAAGAAAGGAAATAGACGTATATAAATCCCAGATGAAAGATAAATTTTGAAATGCGACTTAGACTTATTGCTTTATTACCTGGGATAGAAAGTTACACAACAGGGAGAGAGATCACAATCAAGCAAACAGGTTATATAAACACGATCTTGTAGTAAACAAGTATGACAGATAGTAAAGATACGAACATACCAATGGGACAAAAACCCCCCGGCACTAGTTGGTCAAGGCGGAAGATGGAAACTCAGTTGACGCAACTTATTACAGAAGCTTAATTGGAAGTCTTAGGTACTTACTACATACAAGACCAGATCTTAGTTATTCAGTCGGACTACTCAGCAGATTCATGCAAGACCCGAAGGATCATCACCTGAAGGCGGTAAAGCAAGTAATCTGATATACAAAGGAACGAAGAGCATGGCAAATATACAAGAAAGCAAGGCGCAGCAAGATTACAGGTTACAATCGACAAGCGACAGTAGTTTATATGGAATCAACACCGATCAAGGAAAAAGGAACTACTTCTGTGGAAGTATTTTATTCAGGAGAATCACCTATTACCTAGTGAACTCAGAAGCAACCAACCGAGAGCGCTATCATCATGTGAATCAAATTCAATGGCGGCTCTGGAGGCATGCATGTCAAGCCTTTATGGTTAAAACGACTACTTAGTAATTAACTGGATGGGGACAGAAAAGGATAACGCTTGAAGGTCGACAACTGTTTCAAGCAATAGCACATACAAACCGACAGGAACCCAGTTTTTCATGGAAGAAGAACACATCAACATTCGTCTATCATTTCATGCGAGAATGCTAGAGAAATGGGCACATCAAATGGAACACGTCAGAGGAGTACTAAAAAGAGCAGATATTCTAACAAAGGCTCTACCAAGATTGAAGTTCGTGACTATGCGACAAATGCTCGGAGTTCAAGATTTAGGACGAAGCAACGATCAAGATTAAGGAGGAGAATGTGAACTGATAATCTTACTCTTATGCTTCATATGTAAATATTATAATACGAAGGACCAACTATGTTAGTTAGAAACTTAATAACCGAAAGTTAGTTACAGAAAGTTAGTTATTTCGGTTGAAAAGAAAGGAAGGGACACATCGGTTTGTTGGCACCGATTCACAACATATATATATGTAAAACTCTGTAACATTCAATGGTTAGACATATTAGATAATTCACTTATTCAATTTACTTTGCAACTTGTATAATTCGATCTAGAATTTGGGACAACAGGCTTTTATTTCATAAGCCCAAATTTTCCGGCTTATTTTGAGACTTATGGGCTTATACAATAAGTTTATTATATCCTAAAAAACTTATATAAGCTCACAACAAGCCGGAAAATTTAGGTTTATGAAATATAAGCCGAAATCAAATAAGCTCATAAGCCCAGATATAAGCCGAAACAAACCCCCCTATTATTGGATCTAAATGATTTATAAAAAATAAACTTACTTTGATGATTGTGTTCGATCTATAAGGATACCAATAAGGACTTTAGCAGCAGGGTTATCGATATCGAGAGACTTTAAGATAGTGGCACTGTGTCCTCTACCTGTCGACTGCAATATTTTATCCTGCAAATTTTGAATAGTAAGAACCATTAGTGTGCGTATAAACGGCTAATCGTCTCTATTTATCGTCTCTCTAGACAACGGAAACATATGTACAAAACACTAACCATTCCCTTGGGCCCTAAGGTCGTCTTCACCAAGTCAGCTATTGCCATAGCTCCAACAAAGGATGCCTGAAACAAGATTAGCACGTATACAAATTTATTAGAGCCAAGCATAAACTCCGAGCCAAACATGTGACGTGAGAAGATAAGAAGACTCACCATTCTAGCTCGCTCACCCTTCTCTTCGGTAGCTTCATCTTTAAAAAGTCTTTCAGCCTGACACACCCCAAAAGTTAGATTACGGAAACGTAAAAAGAAGTAAGGGGTATGAGGTTTGAGTGTTTAACGTACCGCCATAGAGAGGATGTAGATTTAACGAATCCAACTGCTCGAAGGATGTTATACCCTGAAATAAAATAGAACAATTTGCTATCAATACATGACGAGAAAGTGGTATCGATAACTTTAAAAGTTTTTTCTTTATTATGAGTTGTTACACATACGAGATGCAACGACCCAATCCCATAATAAAGAGCAAAAGTTAAAACGAAATTCTATAGAATATATGCATTCGTTAGGTAACTAATTAAGTTTTTAAGATCTTAAGCATGATTGAAAGACATTCTCAAAAACGTATCCTTCAATGTAGTTGCATTAATCAATTTTGTAAAAATATTTCTCGTTATCATAACCCTGGGCTAACACCTAAACATGTCTATATCAGTTTCTAAAATACACATCTTCATATTCCAAAATATCTTGTACGCACTTATTCAAACTTAAAAATATCAAGTCATCAAATCGGTTTTCCTTCCAAAAAACCGCTAACGCTCATCATATACAAAATCAGTTCAAAACTTTCTTCCTTTCAAGAACTATAAAAAACTTCATTTTCAAACCTTAACTACTTGTGCTTCCAATCTTAAAGGGTGTTTGTTTAAGCATATTTGTGGGCTAAAGAGCTTATCTGATTTCAGTGTAAATTTCATAAGCTCAAATTTTCTACCATATTTTCATGTTTACAAGTTTATATAAACCCAAAAATCTCATATTAAACCAAAACATTCGACCTTATGGATTTTTAATCAAAATCAGATACACTTATAAGCCCACAAATAAACTTAAACAAACACCCCTTTAAACCGCTAACACACATCGCATACATAAACAATCCTAAAATTCCCCCCTTTAGCCACATTTCGACCTCTAACCTTAAAAAAAACCCCTTAATTTTCAAATCTTAAACTAATATGCAAAGTTTTCATTACAGACTACTACTTATGCTTCCAATCTTACACAAAATCAGTCCTGAAGTTATCAAATCGGTTTTCGTTAGGACTACTACTTAACCTTCAAATCTTAAACGGCTAATGCGCTCATCCTATACAGAATCACTACAATACTTTCCTCCTTTCGCCACATTTCAACCTCTAACAATAAAACAAATCCTAAAAACCTTAGCTATATCAAAATCGGTTTTCATTACGACTACTACTATCACTACTTATGGAGTATTCTCTCATTCTCAATCTTAAACCACTAGCGCGCTCATTGTAAACCAAATCAGTCCTAAAGTCCCCTCCTTTTTTCGTCAAGTTTCGACCTCTAACCATAAAAGAAAACCTAAAAACCTTAACCTTCGAATCTTAAACAGCTAATGCGCTCATCCTATACAGAACCACTCCAATACCTTCCTCCTTTCGCCCAATAACAATAAAACAAAACCTATAAACCTTAGCTTTCACATGTTCACTAACAGCTAACGCGCTCATTGTATACATAATCAGTCCTAATGCTCCCAAAATCTCATAAATTTTACATCGAAATCAGATAAGCCTACAAATAAGCTTAAACAAACACCTTTTTAGACCACTAACGCCACATTTCGACCTCTAACCATAAAAAGAAAAAAAAACCTTAGCTTTCAAACGTTAACTATCTTAAACCACTAACACGCTCATCGAATACAAAATCAGTCCTAAACTTCCCCCCTTTCGCCACACTTCGACCTCTAAACATAAAACCAAACCTAAAAACCTTAGCTTTCAAATCTTAAAATCGGTTTTCATTACTTCTGCTTCTTAACCTTCCAATCTTAAACCACTAACCATATCAAAAAACATAATCAATCCTATAATAAAAAACCCAAAAAAAAATCATTTTAAAACCTTAAGCTATATAAAAAAGATACTAAATTTATAAAGCCTAAATAATATGCAAGAAAAACTAAGGACAGTATTAGTATTGGATCTAAATGATTTATAAAAAAGAAACTTACTTTGATGATGTTCGATCTATCAAAGTATTTGATTCAAACGAGAGTGTTGTAGAAAGAACTAGTGTGTGTGTTCTTTTTCAAGTAGTTTTGCCAAACATACACAAAATATTGAAAAACCTGAATTCATTAAGTCATGTGAAAATTGTTTTTATTTGACAATAATAAAGAAAGATAACTGAAAATATTAAGTAATAAAATGGATAGTTTCTGCATTAAATCACTACTTAATTAAACACGACTTAATAGAAAAACTTAACAAACAAGCCCTTTGTTAAGAGCGTCAAGTGTGGTGGCTCAAGTTAAAGTAAAAAGTGCATGTAAAAAATTATGTCATTTCACTATTTCATCTTTTCACTTTTTTATCACTCATACCAAAATACTCTTTGGCTAGTCATTTCACTTTATTTTATTTTTTATTTTTTTCCACACAAACTAATTTTTCATTAATTAAAATAAAAATATAAACTACAATATAACAATAATAAAAAAAAGGATAAATTACACCGTTGGTCCCTTAACTTAGGGTGGATTGCGGATTTAGTCCCCATATAACGGGATTTTTTGGCAGCCTCCAAGATCGGCTATTTAGTGCCCGTTTGGTCCTTTGAGCCCTGTTATACGTAACGGTCGTTACTTAGACTCGTTGTCTCTCCTATTTGACTTTCAAACCATGGGCTTTTTTGAAATTTAACTATTTCACCGTTGATCCATGACTCATAATTCAAAACAATAACCTTTAATGGGGCCGTTTTTTTTGTCTTTTTCCATTTACATTGTTGGTCTTTGAGACAGTTTTTGTCTTTTACAAATTTTAAGAGACACTTTTCTTTGCAAATGTTTTTACATGGTGTCTCTAAACATATCTTTTAGTTAGGGTTATAAACGCATTGAACGTTCAGTGAACATTTCATGAACCGTTCAGTAAAAAATTCGTTTAAGTTTTTTTTAATTTAATTAACGAACATGAACTAAAACCTTGTCCATTCATTTATGTTCGTGAACGTCTGATTATTCGATCGTTTATGTTCCTATATTTGTTTATGTTCATCTATTGTATCTTTTTATTATATAGTTTATATAATTACTGTACTTAAACAAACAACACTTATTAAACATAATGTTTTGTATATTTTTGTAAATTTTATGTTTATTTACATTCGATCGTTTATGTTCGTTTAGTGTCTTAATGAACAATATTATTTCTTAATAAACGAACATGAACAAGAAAATTTGTTCGTTTAAGTGATCGTGTCTGGTTATTTGTCCGACTAAAGCTAAACGAGCGAACATGAACAAGGCTCTATCCGTATTCGTGCGGTTCGTTTACGACCTTACTTTTAGTTGTGCAAATGTATTGCCTGACCTACTCAATTAAGTATTCTAATAACTAAAAAGATATCTTTTCGTTGTGCGTATAATGTATCACCTTTGAGTACTGCTAATGTGTTAATATTACACATCACCTTAAAAAATATTTTGGAAATGATTGTAAAAAGATGGAGCGTTGTTCACAACACATCAAATTTAGCTTTGATCTCCTTCACTTCAATCTCATCATAAAAAAACAATCACAAGACAATAATGTTGTCCCACAAACAAAAAACCTTAATCTTCTCCTACGGCACACTCAAACGACCATTCGTCAACCACCCATTACTAAAATCATTAATCTCCCAAAATGACGTCGTTTTTATCGACACATACACCACCGTTCTCCAAGGCCCATACGGTGTCCCATTCCTCCTCAACTTCCCCGGGTCGGGATAAAATCGTGTCCAGTTTCGGATCATGCGCTTGAGAAAATGGATGATCCTGAAGGCATTACGTATGATACCACATGTTACCCCACTAGTTTAATCCATTACACAACAATATTCTTTACCAAAATGCTATAAATAAGATGAAATCTTAGAGAGAGAAAGTAGAGAGAGAAAAACTAGATTAGAGAGAATTGAAAAGTTAGAAGTGATAGAAAAGTAACCAACACCCTTCACCAAGTGTGGTGAAGGGATATTTATACCCATGCTTTGTAAGCCTGGCACTTGGGCTTTCTAACGGGCCGGGCTTGGATTAACTTGGGCTTTGAGCCCGAAACACGGACAATATTAGATTACAATCCAAGCCCGTTGAACCCGACTAGCCTATTACAATACAAGACCTAGTTTGACTTTCTAAGACCGATAACATTCTTGTTTGACTTAATATAATTAAGGCTAACAATCTCCCCCAATGTTGAGGTCTCTTTCTTCAAACTTCTCTGTATCACCGATGATTCAAAATTACAAAAAAAACGTAAAAAAAACTCAAAATTAGAAAAACTTCCTTTACAACTTTTTCATGCACCAACATACACGATCTTG
>BQNB010088241.1:9054-27707 GCA_026074375.1 Tanacetum coccineum | reverse complement strand
TGCACAATAACATACTGCTTGCACTATGTATGGTCTACTAGATTTCAGATACATGAGTGACCCAATCATACTACGGTAGTTTGTTTGGTCTACGAGTTTTCCACTCAAGTCTGCATCCAGTTTAGGTTTAGTAGCCATTGGTGTACCAACAATATCACATTTTTCCATACCATGTTTTTTAAGAATCTCTAAAGCATACTTGGCCTGATTGATGAAGATACCTCTTGGGTATTGGTGGATCTGAAGTCCCAAAAAGAATTTCATTTCCCTCATTAAGGACATCTCAAATCTACTGTGCATTAATTTTTCAAATCTTTTAGAAAATTTTGGGTTTGTAGACCCGAAAATAATTTCATCGACGTAAATTTGCACAAGTAGAATGTCCTTCCCAGATCTTATCGTAAATAGAGTAGGGTCAATGGTACCTTTAGTAAAACCTTTGGAATTTAGGAAATTTGATAGTTCATCATACCATGCTCTTGGAGCTTGCTTCAATCCATATAGAGCTTTCCTTAGTCGGTAAACCTTTTCTGGATGGTCAGGATCAACGAACCCATTTGGTTGTGCAACATAAACCTCCTCCTTTAGTGAACCATTAAGAAATGCCATTTTCACGTCCATATGATAGATTGGAAAAGACTTGTGTGCAACATAGGCGACGAAAATCCAAACAGCTTCCAAGCGAGCAACTAGAGCAAATGATTCTTCAAAATCAATACCCTCTTTCTAAGAATATCCCTTAGCTACAAGTCGTGCCTTGTTGCGAATTGCAGTTTAATCTTCATCCTTTTTGTTATTCCATAACCACTTTAGCTTGATTACAGTCTTGCCAAAGGGTTTGTCAACGAGTTCCCATACTTGTAGTCTGTCAAACTGATGAAGCTCTTCCTGCATTGCCTCTATCCATGCGGAATCAACCATTGCTTCCTTAATGGTTTTTGGTTCAGCTGTACTCACGGTGAGTGCGAACATACACATTTCAGGATCTGTTGCAAGTTGTCGTCTTTTTTGCACTGGCTTGGATGGATTTCCATGAACTTGTTCTAGCGGGTGATCTTTGGTCCATCGGTATTCAGAATTGTATGGTTGATAGAAGGTATGCATGTTTGAATTATCAATATTACGTGAGTAAGACTCAACAACTTCTCGTACCGGTGTACAAAAAGGATTGATAAATTCATCTTGTTGAACCTGTGTAACTACTGCTTGATTATCGTTGTTTTCCTTAGCATTAACAATTGTTGTAGTTGTTGGTTCTGTTGAAGATTGAATATTCGTTGTAGGTGGTGTGTCTTGTTGTTTAGAATTGTAGGTGGAAGAAGAAGAATTGTTGACACTTAAAGTACCTGCATTGAAAAATTCATCGTACAAAGGACCAAAAAGAAGATACAACTCTTGTTGTGACGGAGCTGTTGTATCTGCTGAAGGAGAAACATTTTGTAGTTGTGGTGCGGGGCCAGAGTTGTCATAGTTTGACGCCTTTTGTCGTTGGGGAATGAGGCCTGAAGTGTTATTATCAACAGACGTCTCGAGTACTTTAAAAGCAGCCATGGATCCAATCTCTTGAAATTCTTCTTTGTCAAGTTGCTTTTCTAGTTGATCCATGTTTAGGAATATTGTGCGTGTAAAAGTCTCAACATCTTGACCAAAGAGTGTCGCAAATGCGCGTTTGAATCCACACTCGGTTCGAGTTCCTTTTAAGTCGTTGTTTGAAAGAAGCTTGAGGTGTGAATGAAGTCGTCGAAAAGATACCATGCAACTTTCGTTTGCTTTGTCTTGCATTAGTTTCATTTGTTGTTCTTTCGAATCTGAACACGAAGATAAAGTATCTTTCATTTCCATTTTTACCGTGATGTGAAGTGAAAATGATTTGTAGGATCTTAAGTAGGTAAAGTGATTGTAGTTGTAATTGAAATCTAATTCACGGGATTTTACAAGTCTTGATTAAACCGAGAAAACATGTGAGTATTTCGCGGGATTTTACTAAATCAAGAAGAAACCGTGAAAATAGAATTGTTATTGAGATCGTTGTTGTAATTGAAGTACTTGAGCTTTTGTTTACGATTAATGAGCTTAAAAAGACGAACGATGCAATTTGGTTGAAAAAGGACTAACGGTGTAATGTAGAATCAACTAGAAGGGTTAATAAACAAATGAAGGACGATTGATGAAATTGGACTTGAAGGGCAGGGACAACACTTACGTCAAAGGCCTCAATCATAATCTCTTCTTGGTTGGTCAATTTTATGATGCGGATTTGGAGGTTGCTTTTTAAGATCCAAGGATAAATGAACAGTACCCAGATATTTTTCAACAAAATTGCACAATAGCTTTAGATTTCGTCATGTGCTTGTCATCCAGAGTCAAATATGGGAATAGGATGAGTTATGAGTTGAACAATACTACAAAGAATTAGTGGTCGATGGATACTTGACAAATGGAATTCACTAAAATGTATTGTGTGTTTCAAGACATTAGTTTATTCCTAGATTGCATTCTCTATATCTATGCAAACAACTTTCTTGTTCAATTTTCATTCCGAACTTTAGGCACCCCATTTCTATTTTTTCTTAGGAAACCCTTTATATCCTGATGGGCAGATTGTTCTATAATCCACCATTTCATGCCTTTACTAGTTTTCTCATACAACATCCTATTTGTAACTCTTTGATTTCTGATAGTGGAGTCTGATGCAATGGTTTTCTTAGGGGGTTTGTTTACAAAATATTTGTCGTTTGCTTTTAGGTTTTTCTGACGTACTAATAGGTAATCTTTAGGCTTCTTAGCTCTCGCATTCACGTTTTCAAAAATGTAGAAACACAAAGTTCAGATCGAATTAAACTACTTTTTTAATTAGTAGCCACAAACAACATTAACAATTCGAAGTTTCTTTATGGATTTAAACTGTCATTACACGCAAGTTTACAGACTTGGTTGTAATAGAAAAATCACTAGAAATCATAGGGTGGTCTTTACTTTGTCTTTTATCCTTACTTGACTATTGTTTGTGGCCGACCTTTTATCTTTCATTTGAGTGGCTCCTAAAACTGTCGTTACTAACATTAGTTCTATGAATTACTTCTGTAGAGGTAGACACGCGAGGATTAGTATTCCTAAAAGTCTGAGGGAACCGTGGTGCTCTAGTTTGTGTTGTCATAGTGTCAATTTGATACATGCCTGGTTTAATCACATTTGTGTTTCTTACAGCTTGCTTTGCTGTTTGAGGTAAAATCTGTGTAGTGACTGGTTTTGATAAACCCTCTGACACATTAGTTTTAGGAACCGACTTTGTCTTTGAAAAACTTTTCCTCTCAAGAGAGTCTGAAAAAGGAGCCGGTTTGCCTAAAACTGATGGTTTTGGAATCCTTTGAGCATTTGGTTATCAAACAATAGATGGTTTATCAAACTTAGTTTCTACAGATTTTCCTTTGCATTTCTCAATGAGTTTCTTTAACTCACTTATGGCAATGTTCTTGTCTTGCAATTGAGCTTTCAAATCTTGTATTTCAAAATATTGTTCATGTTCTTTTAGAAATACATTTGACGCTTTTTCTTTGCAAACTGTGTCATTTTTCATTTGTTCTTGACATTGTTGTAAAGCAAGTTCAAGAGAAATCGAGTGTTTTTCTAATTTAGCAAAACTTCGTAAAAGCTCAGTATAAACTTCTTTACTAACAGATTCAGTTTGTTTCGAAAGCTTTTGTGCAAGACATTCACATTCTTTCACTTTATGAAGATATAAGCATTGCAATTCATTGTGAGCATCTAAATCAGATAACGAATGCAAATAAGAACACATAACATCATTAGACACACATTCTTGCAAAAGTATATCATACATGTTTGAAAATTCTGCTTTATCAGATTCAAGTTCGTCAATTTCATTTTCAAGTGATTCAACGTACTTTAAATTAGCATGCATTTCTTGCTTAAGTTCATGAACAAATGTGAAACTATCATTCTGTGTCTTTATGGCAAGAGGCATCAAACATGTCTTAATTAGGATTTCCATATCATGAGCAGTTGGTGCACGAAAATGATCATGAGAATGCTTTTCCCAAGCTTGATCAACAAGTTCTCTAAAATGATTTATGTTATTCGTCATTACATTATATGCTTGTCTACTTTTACTTATTGATTTTGAAATAGGTAAGAAACTTATGTTTTTAAAAAAATTTGGTTTAGATTTCAAAAAAGATTTTCTCCACATTTTCTTTCTTACTTCATTTGCATGTGCCAACTGTTCATGATATTCCTGTGTTGCTAGTTTTAAAATTTCATAAAGACTATTTAGCTTTGTGTAATCATAAGATCTCACTAAGTCTTTATTCAGTTTTGATCGACTCTCTTTTTCAAGAGTTAGGGTCTCTTCCCTATCGGGGACGAGTCTATTTGCAGGATCAAGATTCGGTCCTATAGGATTCTCATTACATACTTTGGTCTTTTTAGATTAAGCTTTTTGATGGGACATTGGATTTGCAAAGGTTGAATATTACCCATTGAATGTTGGATCTTTGGGAGCTAACATATGAATGGTTTGAATTGATTGATTCCTTTTGTAAACAATTTTATTCAAAAACTTTAATTGCTTTTCCATTGAAATCATTTGCCAATGTCCTTTTCTTCCTTAAGTTTCAAATGTGGTGTTTCTCTTTGACAACTGAAATTTCATAGGCTTTAAGTTTTAAACCTTCTTTTATGTCAATTTATTTTTGAGCTAATAGTCCTAGAGTTTTATTTAACTTATGTTCAAGTTTTTCATAGTCAACTGTACGGCCCATTTAAGTCTGTACGTCTCAAGTCAGTCTGTTTTTATTTTGATGTGCAATTAAAACAACTATCCCGAATACTATTAGACTCCCCTAGAGTTCTACTAGTTTCTACAAGAATAGATTTGCACTCTTTCAATTCACGAGCAAGTGACGTGTTTGCTTTCTTTAATTGCTTTTGAATCTTTTTATTTTCATCAACATCAAGTTTTAGATTTGTAATTAAATTAGCAAGCACATCACGCTCATCATCACATTCTACTTCAATTTGATCTTTTTATAGTCAGTCTGGATATCATTATCACACATATTCCGGTGAATCAGGAAAGGATATGACATTACTATCAACCTTTTCCACTACACATGTGTTACTAATGGATTCAGGTTGCTCAGAATGCTGTCTCTCATTGGCAAACACATTATATTTAGCATCATATTGTACATGTTCTAATGGCTCAGCAGTTAAATTTGATTCTGGATGTAACACTTCTTGAATCTTTGCCATGAAACTGTAATGTGCTTCCAATTCTTGTTTATCGATCTCCTCATCCGTGTCCTCTAGCCAATCAGCTTGCTCTGCTTGTAATGGAACACCTTTCTCATCTTGTTTGCACAACAACATCTTTTCCTTGTGATACGTAGAGTCTTTCACCCTTTTTGGTTTTCTGCATTCCTTAGCAAAGTGACCAAATTCCTTGCAATTAAAACATTGTATCCCAGTCTACTGCACTACCTGAATGCCTACAGTCTCCCTAGCCCCAGCAACTGTCACTGTCCTCTGATTCCCAAACTGCCCAGTCTAATTGTCATTCTTGTACCTTGGAGAATTATCCACATTCTTGTTTCTGGAGTTTGAAGAAGTTCTGAGGTTGTTGTTGGTAGGTTTGTAGATCTTTTTGAAGTACTTTGCAATGAGTGCCAAGTTTTTCTGCATATCTCTGTTGGTATTTTAAGTTTACTACTGCCTAGTAACTACTTTACTATGGTAGGTTCATGATTGATACTGCGATGCTAAAGACTGATGAAATAGACTAATTTGATAGTATGCTAGTTATATTAGTGAGTTACAAGTACAAATGTTAGTACTGTCAGTATAGTTAGTACTGTTAGTTAGTTTATTAGTACTGTTAGTATAAGAAGTTAGTACTGCTTATGTGATATGCATGAGATATATTAGGAATAGATATGCTGTTCATGTAACGCGTTTTATAGCCCATTAGGGTTTTTCTTAGTGTATAAAAGGAACCCTACGACATAGTTAGAGATATCAATCTTTCATAGAAAACACACATCTCATAGTTAGTTATTTTGTATCCTTGGCAGAATATTTGCAATCAAAATATTCAAGTTTAGTATTCATTGTTCTTCTTAGTATTACAAGTTAGATTCCGCATAACTTGTAGTATTCACAATCATAGTTTCTCTTATAGTTAGTTTGGATTTATCCAGGTTAACTAAGCTTTAACAAGCTAAAAAGATCTGTTTATTTGGGACTTCACAAGTGGTATCAGAGCTTGTGGAGAAACTCTGAATAAGAAGAACTTTATCAGATCTAGATCTCTTCCTATAATACACAATGTCTGGTGAAGAACCTGCAGCACAAATAGCACAGTTAGAAATAATCTCCTCAAATGGTGTCTACTGTAAAACTTCCCATCCTCAAAAAAGGTGAATATACCCTTTGGAGCATGAGGATGGAGCAGTATCTCACTAACACATATTATAGTTTGTGGCAAGTGATCTTGAATGGTGATGGTCCTATACAAGTAACAACTGATGAAAAAGGTGTTGAAACTGAAGTACCTCCAAAGACTGCTCAAGCACTATTACAAAGACAAAGAGAAAGAAAAGCTAAAAGCATTTTGCTTTTGGCTATTCCTGATGAGTATCAACTGAGGTTCCATGGAATAAAGGATGCAAAGTCTCTGTGGGCTGCTATCAAGAGTAGATTTGGTGGCAATGTTGAATCTAAGAAGATGCAGAAGACTGTTTTGAAGCAACAATTTGAAAACTTTTTTGTATCTGACACAGAAGGCTTAGATAAAGCATATGATAGGTTTCAAAAACTTATCAGCCTTCTAGAAGTTCATGGTGCAGTTGTTCCTAATGAAGATGCAAATTAGAAATTTTTAAGAGCTCTACCTTCATCATGGAACAATGTAGCCTTGATTATGAGGAACAAAGATGGTATAGATGATTTGGATATTGATGATCTATACAATAACCTAAAAGTGTTTGAAGCTGATATCAAAGGTTCCTCTGGATCATCTTCAAACTCTTAGAATGTGGCCTTTCTCTCTGCAGAAGACACTAGCAGCAGTAATGAAGTTAATACTTGCTAATGGGTTTCTACTGCATCAGGCCATAAATTTCTTTAAGGACATGCTCTTCATCATTCTATATACTAATGATCTAATGTTCTCATTCTTTGCTAATCAGTCAAATAGTCCACAACTGGATGATGAAGACTTAGAGTAGATTGATCATGATGATTTGGAAGAAATGGACCTTAAATGGCAGGTGGCCATGCTCTCTATGAGGGTTAAGCGATTTTATAAGAAGACTGGAAGAAAGTTAATCTTCAATGGCAAAGAACCTGTAGGTTTTGATAAAACTAAGGTTGAATACTTTAACTGTCATAGAAGGGGTCATTTTGCAAGGGGATGTAGAGCATCAAGAAATCAAGGGAACAGGAATGGAGATGTAGGGTATAAGAGCAGGGATAACACCAGAAGGACTGTACCAGTAGAGGCCTCTAATGCATTGGTTGTTCAGGACAATGCTTTGATTGTCTAAGATGGACTGGGGGCCAAAACTTGATTAATACACAAGACACCATTATCTTACCCATTTTCTTTTATGACTGGAGTTATGTAGCTCAAGATGAACCAACTGAGTTTGCTCTCATGGCCTACACTTCAAACTCCCCAGGGTCTGACACAGAGGTACAATCTTGTTCTAAAAACTATGTAAAAACATATGAAAAACGTCAAAAATAATTAGATGAACAGAGTCAAACTCTTAGTAAGGCTAATCTAGAAATTGTAGCTTATCATTTAGGCCTAGAATCTGTAGAGGCATAGTTAGTTGTTCATCAGAAAAATGAAGCTGTCTATGAAGAAAAGATTGCAGTCTTAGAATTTAAAGTAAAAGACAAAAGTAATGCTGTCACTAGACTTAAAAATCAGTTAGATGAAACTTTAAGAGAAAAAGATGATTTAAAAGCTAAACTAGAACAGTTTGAAACATCTTCTAAAAACTTAAATAAACTGATTAATAGTCAATTAAGTTCTAAAGATAAAACTGGTCTAGGATATGGAGATCAATTAAATGAAAATGATTCAAGTGGTAGTGAATTGTTTAATAGTGTCTTTGATAGTCGTTCAAGTGATGGAGATGACAATCAAACAAATGATAGGTTCAAAAAGGATAATGGATATCATGCTATTCCTCCTCCTTTAACTAGGAACTACATGCCTCCACTAGCTGACCTATCTTTTTACAAGATTTGATGATTATGTTTATAGGCCTACAGCAAATAAGACTAGTGCTAGTGTGTCTCAAGTTGAAACAAGTACCTCTCAAACTAGCAATACTAGTGTAGAAATGCCTAGAGTTGAATCTGTTAGGCCTAGTGGAGTTATCATTGAAGATTGGGTTAGTGATGATGAGGACATTTTTCAATCTAATGATTTGCAAGCAACAAACAAACCTAGTCTTAAAAGGATTAAGTTTACTAATGCTAGGAATGAATCTGTTAAACCTAAACAAGCTAAAAAACCTAGGATAACTACTCAAAATCCTAAGGTAGATAGAAGAGACTGGAATGAGAAAATGACTCAAAAAATGGGGTTAGGATTTGGGTTTACAAAGAAAGCCTGTTTTGTTTGTGGCAGTTACAGCCATCTAATAAAAGACTATGATTTTCATGAAAAGAAAATGGCTAAAAAGTCTGTTTTGAAAAATATGGGAAAGAATACTGGTCAAAGGGAAATTAGACCAGTTTGGAATAGTGCTTAGAGAATAAATCATCAAAATAAATTTGTTCCATTTGCAGTCTTAACAGGTTGAAAAAGTACAGTTAGTGCATGCCAAGCATAAGCTCTCTCTTGAGTAGCAAACAACATCAACTGTTACATTCAGACCAGTTAATATGCTACCCATACAAATAGAGTGAATGTTTCAAAATTAAGAACAAATGCTTTTCATAAGTCTCATTCTCCTTTTTAGACAGGCCTTTTTATAAAATTAACAACACCAAATACTAGGATTTCAAATGAAAAAGTTAATACTGTCAGAGTAAATGGTGTTAATACTGCTAGGCAAACAGCAGTTAGTACTGTTAAGGGAACTGGGGTCACTGCTGTTAAGGCCTCAGCAGGTTGTGTTTGGAGACCTAAAATGACTGATTTAAACAATGTCTCCAAAGACAATAGTGGATCATGGGTCTCAAAAAGAGTAAATTATATAGATCCATAAGGCAGACTCAAGTCAGTAGTGGCTTGGGTCCCCAAGAGACACTGACTCTCTTACTTTTGTGTAGGGAAATCCACAACAAGCTTTGAAGAACAAAGGAATATTTGACAGTGGATGTTCCAGGCACATGACAGGGAACAAAGACTTCCTTACTGACTATCAAGACATTGATGGAGGTTTTGTTGCTTTTGGTGGAAGTGCTAGAGGTGGTAAGATAACAGGAAAAGGAAAGATAAGAACAGATAAGTTAGACTTTGAAGATGTGTTTTTTGTCAAAGAACTAAAGTTTAATCTTTTCTCTGTCTCATAAATGTGTGACAAGAAAAACAGTGTTCTTTTCACTAAAATTAAATGTCTTGTTTTATCTCCTGATTTTAAAGTAACTTGATGAAGCCAAGTATGCTTAGAGTTTCCCAAGCAAGCAACTAGTGTACAACTTTGATTTAAAGCATGTAAGTCTCCTTCTGGAGATTTAACTGTTTGTTTGCAAAAGCCACATCATGAGTTTCCTAAATTATGGCATAGAGGCCTTCTCTGGGTCATGTGAAATTTTAAAACAAGGAATAAACCTTGTGAAGGGAAACTTGTAAAAGGTTCTTCCTTTCAAGATTTTGACAATGGACCAATAACTTGTGTTGCTTGTCAGAAGGGGAGAATGCAACACAAGGCTTCTAGTAAGGCTTAAACTTATGAGCTCTATCAGCCAACCCTTACAGATGTTGCATATGGACTTATTTGGTCCAACATCTGTTAGGAGTATCAACCATAAAACAATTGCTTTTATGTTGATTGATTGACTTTAGCGGTTTAGTTGGGTTTTCTTCTTAAGCCTCTTAGGATTGAGACTGTGGGATTTTCTTAAGAGATTTATAACAGAAATAGAAAACCAA
The DNA here is from genome assembly GCA_026074375.1 of Tanacetum coccineum. NCBI lineage: Eukaryota > Viridiplantae > Streptophyta > Magnoliopsida > Asterales > Asteraceae > Tanacetum > Tanacetum coccineum. Next base: position 17,572 of record BQNB010088241.1, on the reverse strand, counting down.
TTAAACCATAAGGTTAAAGTAATCAGGTGTGATAATGGGACAAAATTCAAAAATAGGGAAATGAATGAATTCTGTAGATTAAAAGGGATAAAAAGGAAATTTAGTATTGCTAGAACTCCACAATAAAATGGAGTTACTGAGAGAAAGAACATGACTCTGATCTAGGCAGCTAGGACTATGCTAGCAGACTCACTTCTACCTATTGTATTTTGGCCTGAAGCAGTTAATACTACTTGTTATGTTCTAAATAGGGTTTTAGTGACCAAGCCTCATAACAAGACACCCTATGAACTTATAATTGGCAGACCACCAAGCATAAGTTTCATGAGACCTTTTGGATGTCCTATTACTATTCTAAATACCCTAGACCCTTTAGGCAAATTTGATGGGAAGGCTGAAGAAGGGTTTTTAGTGGGGTACTCTGTAAATAGCAAAGCTTTCAGGGTATTTAATTCTCAAACCAGAAAAGTTGAAGAGAATCTGCATGTAAACTTTCTTGAAAATAAACCAAATGTTGCAGGACAAGGACCTAACTGGCTTTTTGATATTGATTCCTTAACAAATTCTATGAATTATCAACCAGTACTGCAGGGAACAAATATCAATAATGCAAGTCCCCAAAAAGCTAATGGGTGATACATGTTTGAAGAAAGTTGTGATGACAGAAATCTGAAGAGAAAAGAATGTGTCTACTCAACAATATATTGTGTTCCCATTATGGTCTTCTATCTCTTCAAGCTACAAGAGCTCAGATGAAACGTATAAAAATGATACAGCTGATGATGCTGCTGGTGAAACTCCTGTACAAAAACCAGCAAGTGAGAATGAACAAGCCTTGAAGAATGTTCTTGATAAGATGATGGATCAAGAGAAGGAGGCTACAGAGCAATCAGATGCTGTTAGAAAAGAGTTTGAAGCACAGTGCAACAGGGAGCTTCTTCAAGGGAAGGCTACTAAAGCCAGCAGTACTAACAGTTTTAATACTGTTAGCACACCAGTTAATGCTGCTAGTGCACCAAGAACTTCTAATGATGTTGGACCATCATTTGTTTCTCTTGGTGGATCCTTTCCTCTTAATGTCAATGATCTTCCAGATGATCCTCTCATGCCTGATTTGGAGGATACTGCTGAAGTTCAAAATACTAGCATTTTTGGCAGTGCTTTTGATGATGAAGATTTGGACACTTACAATTCTCCTTTTGCTGATCAAGTTATGGGTGCAGAGGCTGATTTTAACAACATGGAACCTTCAACTATTGTCAGTCCTATTCCCACAACTAGAATACACTCTATTCATCCTAAAAATCAAATAATTGGAGATCCAAAGTCAGCATTACAAACAAGGGGCATGTCAAAGAAGAGTTCTGGAGAACATGTTATGATTAGCTACATCCAAAAGCAGAGAAGGAAAAATCACAAGTTTTCTGAACTGCTTATTTGATGTTTCCTCCTCAGCAGAACCCACAAGATAACTCAAGCCCTTGATGATGAATGAAAGATGGTTGAAGCAATGCAAGAAGAGTTGCTTCAGTTTAAGATTCAGAAGGTTTGGACCTTAGTTGACCTACCTTATGGCAAAAAGGCTATTGGTACAAAGTGGGTGTATAGAAATAAGAAAGATGAAAGGGGTATAGTAGTCAGAAACAAAGCCAGGCTGGTAGCACAAGGATACAAACAAGAAGAAGGCATTGACTATGATGAGGTTTTTGCTCCTGTTGCCAGGATTGAAGCAATCAGGTTATTTTTGGCCTATGCATCATTCATGAATTTTCTTGTGTACCAGATGGATGTTAAAAGTGCCTTTCTCTATGGGTAACTTATTGGGATAGAGGAGGTATATGTAAGCCAACCTCTAGGTTTTGTGGATCCAGAATTTCCAGAAAAAGTTTACAAAGTGGAGAAAGCCTTATATGGTCTACACCAAGCTCCTAGAGCTTGGTATGAGACTCTCTCTACCTATCTGCTGGACAATGGATTCTACAGAGGTCAAATTGACAAGACTTTGTTCATAAAAAGAGTCAAGGATGATATTCTACTGGTACAAGTATATGTAGATGACATCATCTTTGGTTCCACTAAAAAGTCTTTGTGTACAGATTTTGAGCAAATAATGCACAAAAGGTTCCAGATGAGTTCAATGGGAGAGCTCACTTTCTTCTTGGGTTTACAAGTCAAGCAGAAAGAGGATGGGATCTTCATTAGTCAGGACAAGTATGTTGGTGAAATCTTGAAGAAATTTGGTTTTTCTAGTATAAGGACAGCCAGTACTCCTATGGAAACCAACAAGGCTTTAACCAAAGATGAAGATGGTGAGGATGTTGATGTCCATTTATACAGGTCAATGATTGGGTCATTGATGTACCTTACATCCTCTAGACCAGATATTATGTTCTCCGTTTGTGCATGCTCAAGATTTCAAGTTCAACCAAAAGTTTCCCACTTGAATGCAGTAAAAAGGATCTTTAGATACCTAAAGGGTCGACCCAATTTGGGCCTTTGGTATCCTAAGGACTCTCCTTTTATATTGGAAGCTTTTTCAGACAGTGACTATGCAGGTGCCAGTTTGGACAGGAAATCCACAACAGGAGGTTGTCAATTTCTTGGTTCAAGGTTAATCTCTTGGCAATGTAAAAAGCAGACTGTGGTGGCTAATTCAACTACTGAGGCTGAATATATTGCTGCTTCTCACTGCTGTGGTCAAGTGCTTTGGATCCAAAATCAGATGTTGGATTATGGATACAATTTTATGCAGACAAAGATTCATGTTGACAATGAGAGTGCCATTTGTGTTGTCAAGAATCCTGTCTACCATTCTAAAACAAAGCATATAGAGATTCGGCATCATTTCATTAGAGACTCCTATGAGAAGAGATTGATAGAGATGGTCAAGATACACACTGATAATAATGTAGCTGATTTGCTCACTAAAGCTTTTGATGTGAGTAGATTTAATTTTCTGGTGGCAAGCATTTGTATGCTTAATCTGTAGCTGCATGATCTCAGGGGAGGTTAATGGTGTTCAAGTGCAGTGGAGTATACACAAGTACTATTTGGATTGAAGTTGGAATGGATTACAACTGGTATGTTGTTTTGGTTGACAGTTCTTAACTTTTATTCATGGGCTATGCATAGATATGGATCCTCATGAATTCTCACATGTCTATCTAGTTATTTCTAGTGTGCTTGTGATGAATAGAGGCATGTTATTGCATAGTTATTGGAGAACAAGTTAATACTGTTAGACTAATATTAATACTGCCAGGCTAATATTAGTACTGCTTGTTATCGTTAATACTGTTGGTGCATAACCCAGCACATGAGGGTGAAGGTTCAGCAACACCCCCTGAACCCCAACCCACACCCTCTACCTCACAACCAAATTTTTCATGAACCTCAAACTGAAGCTCACATTGAGCAACTACTCCCATCTCCAACTACATATAAAAGAAAAAGAAAGACTCAAACACGTAGGAAAACCACAAAGGACACTAAGTTACCTCAGACTAGTGTACCTCAAAGACCTTGGAGCAGATGAGGTTGTCCATAAGGAAGGGGGTGACAGTGTGGAAAGGGCTATCACTACTGCTGCTAGCTTAGATGCAGCACAGGACAGTGATAACATAATTAGGACCCAGACCACGGAAATGCCTAATGTTGACATTCTTCAGGGAATGGATACAGGTGGCAGTCCCAGGCGCCAAGACACCATGGGGGGGGGGGGGCTCCCTGTCAGGACTAGGTCTGAGAGCGTGATTGAAGTCAATGAACCCACTCTCTCTTAGAAGGTCACACATCTAGAAGTGGGGAGGGCATGATGGAAAATCAATTTGAATTGACGGCTAATGTACCAATCACACCCCATGATTCACCTCTCCCAGGAGATTACACACCTAGAAGTGATGATGGTAGACCGAAACTACATGAATTGATGACTATGTGTATAAAATTGTCAAAACAGGTGCTTGGCTTAGAGAAAGAGAAGGAGGAAATATAGACAGGTTGAATCTTCAGATGATGATTTGAATGAAGAGGATGCATCTAAACAGGGGAGGCGAAATGAAAAGACAAAGCAATGACAAGACAAAGCCAATGTTATGCAATTGCTAAAATGGAAATTGCATGAAAATTGTGGAGTTCACACTCTGTTTATGGATGATACATCTATGGAGAGTAATATGCTAGTAGAGAAAAAGTACCCAATGATCAAGGAATTATTAGAGAAGATAGCTATAACTTGAGGTTTAGAGTGAATAAAGTACTATGGCATTTGAGGCTTATCAAGTTAATCAAATCAATGCTTTGAAGAGTAGTAAATGTTTGGATAAATCCTCCTATGTCAGATGCTTAAACTGAAGAAACTTGATGATTGACAAGTAAATATCAAGTTTAGGGGAGGATTGTTGGGAATTTTGAGTTACTACTGCCAGTACTACTTTACTACTGCTGGTTCAAGATTGATACTGCTGCTAAAGACTGAAGAAATAGACTAAGTAGTTAGTACTGCTAGTTATATTAGTTAGTACTGCCAGTACAAATGTTAGTACTGTCAGTATAGTTAGTACTGTTAGTTAGTTTATTAGTACTGTTAGTATAAGAAGTTAGTACTGCTTATGTGATATGCATGAGATATATTAGGAATAGATATGCATGATCACTTAACGCGTTTTGTAAGCCCATTAGGGTTTTCCTTAGTGTATAAAAGGAACCCTACGGCATAGTTAGATATATCAATCTTTCATAGAAAACACATATCTCATAGTTAGTTATTCTGTAACCTTGGCAGAATATTTGCAATCAATATATTCAAGTTTAGTATTCATTGTTCTTCTTAGTATTGCAAGTTAGATTCCGCATAACTTGTAGTATTTACAATCATAGTTTCTCTTATAGTTAGTTTGGATTTATCCAGGTTAACTAAGCTTTAACAAGCTAAGAAGATCTGTTTATTTGGGACTTCACATATCCTTATCTCTCTGAGCTTGTTCTGGATCACTGTCTTCTTCAGAAGTTGACTCAGATATAGGTGTGATTGGTTTGGCTATCTCTTTGCCTTTGAATTTGGTAGATGCATTTGATCTGGTGGAGATAGTTGTTTTGATGCCGGTGCTTTATGGTTGTGAGTTTTGGTCCTTGATTATTAAGGATCTGGATATGTTGTCTTTGTAGCAAGCAGCAACAAGTGCTTAGTGGGTTAGAATTCTTGGCTATTCTCTCAGCACAGATTTCATTAACTTCCTTTTGATACTGTTTCAAAACGTTAAAGAGCTTATGATATGAGACTGTATCCAAGTCGTGTTGTTGCTTGACAATTGTCACAAACCTTGACCATTCTGGTTGAAGTTGTTGAAGAAACTAAACATTGACTTGCATCATAGCAACTGTCAAGTTGTTTCTTATCATTTCATTTATCATCTTGTAAAATATGGAGTAGTATGACTCCAAACTCCCAAAACAAATTAGTCTTGACATCTTGAATGTTGAGAGATTCACCTTGTTGTAGCCTTTCAATAGCTATCCACATTTCATGAGCTGTCTTGCAAGCATCAACAGTTAAGTATATTTCATCCCCAATTCCAGTTAATAGCAAATGGATTGCTTCCTTTTCTAATTCATAATGAGCTTTATTTTCAGGAGACATAGTCAAGAGTGTCTCAACTGTTGTTCGTTCTGGAACTGCTGGATTATCATCTGTTGCAGGTACAACTGGGATTGTGACAGTAGTGAGCTTGTATGGACCTTCGAGAATGCATTTCCTTAAGGCATCACCATTTCATCTTGTATCAATGTATCTTAGGAAACGTGATTTCCATTGAGCATATCTTCCCGTTGCAAGCATTGGTGGACGATCTCTTGATCCAGCTGCCATGATGTTGTTATGCATTTGATTGTCGGTTGTGGAAGTTGTGATTGAAGTAGTCATGATGAATGATTTTGTTAAATTATGAAGTGAAAATGATTGGTAGGATCTTAAGTAGGTAAAGTGATTGTTGTTGTGGATTGAAATCAATTAACGTTCACGGGATTTTATAAGTCGTTGATTTAAACCGAGAAAAGAATTGAAACTTTCGCGGGATTTTACCAAATCAAGAAGAAACCGTGAAACAATTATGAATTGTTGTTGAAGTCGTTGTTGTAATTGAAGTACTTGGCCTTTTGTTTACGATTAATGAGCTTAAAAAGACGAACTGTGCAATTTGGTTGAAAAAGGACTAACGGTGTAATGTAGAATCAACTAGAAGGGTTAATAAACAAATGAAGGACGATTGATGAAATTGGACTTGAAGGGCAGGGACAGCATGTGACAATTTCCAATTCTAGTTTATTAATGAAACTGTTCCCTCCTAAACTTCTTCTTGTTCTTTTTAAATTTCACAAATGATAACGTTTTTGTTTTTACTCTCGCGGAGTCGTACGGTTATCGTTGATAAAAAGTAAATATACCACGATGATCGTTGAAAGACCACGATCGTAATGGTATAAGTTAGAAGACCCGTAATTAACCGACACTCTAAACCGAAAACCCAAAACGACTTGAAACTGGCTCGTTTAACTTTGTATAACTCGTCTAGCACACAACTCGTATAATTCGCCTAGTATATGTCAATTAATTCGCCTCACACAAGATTAATTCGCCTCTCACAGTTTGCCTAAGAAATGCATAATTTGCCTTCAACTGAAATGCATAATTCGCCTTCACTCTAAATGCTTAATTCGCCTTGCACTATGAGTTCCTTATTCGCCTTCACTCTAAATGCTTAATTCGCCTTCTTGAACTTTTGCTTAATTCGCCTCGACAAAACTTATGCTTAATTCATCTCTACTTTGAAAATTTATTCGCCTTCCACAGAAAGGTTTATTCGCCTCTCACTGCTTTGCTTTATTCGCCTTCACTAAAATGAGTTATTCGCCTCCACAAAACAACAAGAACGTACTATGTCCTTCTTGAGCTAAAAACATTGATCTTGGTCTATTTGTCATTCAAACCGTGTGGGCCACAAAAAAAAATACTAAACCAACCAAGAAGCTCAATAAGCTCGAAAAGAAGCTAAAATAAGATGTTAAGCCTCTTAATAAGCCACGAACATAGGCTAAAAACTAAAAACTACTATATTAAGCCGCAACAAATAAGATGTCAAAAAGCTCTTAAATAAGCTGTTTTGAGAACTTTTAAGCCACGAAATAAAAAACAAATAAGCTTAGACCGATTTTGTGACAAGGAAGTTTGAAGCTTTTGTGGAGCAGATAAGCAAATAGACAAGAAAGAGAGATTTTTTTTAAAGCTTTTGCAGTGTTTAAATAATAAAGAAACAAAACCACAAATGTCCTTGTTTCTTAAACCATGACACAAATGAGTTCAAAAATGATTTACAAGCTTTTAAGTTTATGACCTTTTCCACAATTTAAAAAGAAACTTTGTTAATTGGCCCAAAATAAAGAAAAAAAAGTTATCGTGAAAATTATAGTGAAACGTTGTTAATGAGCTTAAACTTTCGTTATGATTACCTTAAAAATTATAGTGAAACTAAAATAAGCCGAATAGATAGAAAAAAATAAGCCCTTTAAGCCGAACCAATAAGCTAAAATAAGCACTACCACAACGAGACCACTAAACTCACCCGAGGCTCTTGATACCAAATGTAGGAACCAAGACTCACTTTCACTTCACCATGGTAACCAAAAAATAAGATAAGAGAAAAGAGAGAAAAGAGGAAGAAGATGAGAAGAATTTTAGAGAGAGAAAGTAGAGAGAAAAAGAGATGGTTGATTGCAATGTAAAAAATACAAATGAGAACCAACACCCTCTCCACACTTGAAGAGGGGTATTTATACCACTTAATGGGTCGGCCTCTATAAGGCTTGTTGGGTCGTGGTATTTGTTTTCTTGTTTTTTGGGTCGGGATTACAATATTAGATTAATTAACGAGTCTGATTCCCGTTCTTGCATATTACAACATTTACTAAATAAAGACCGAGCTTCCATGATTAGTAGCCGAGATTCTTTTTTCGGCTCAATATTTTGAGGTTAACATTCTCTTCTAGGCAAAGCGTTATAAATAACCATTTTAGCTTCATTATTTTTCGCAGGGATCTTTTTAAGTTCATCACTTTGTTTTTAAAAAGGGATAACCTCATCTAATTTGGTTTTCGGATTTTGTCCAATGGGTTGAAAATCACTGTTAGTAATAACATGTCAAAGATCAAGGTTTTTTGATTTAACATATGATTCGAATCTATTTTTCCAATAAATAAAACTATCACTTTCAAAAAGTGGTGGTCGTTGCATGGATTGCCCTTCTAGATATTTGTCGGAATCTATAGATCGATCCAATCTTTAAAATACAGTATATTTTAAAAATCTTGAGTAACCTGGCTCTGATAGAAATTGTGGAAACTAGAATGGGGAGGAGTTGAATAGTTTACCGATTAATAAGCGTTTTAAAATTTTACTTCTAAAATTGTTAGATCTGAGTATATGTTCAACCAACCAACAATATGAACCAACTATGTATGTATCTAC
>BQNB010088240.1:0-27707 GCA_026074375.1 Tanacetum coccineum | reverse complement strand
CGACATCTTATATACTAGTAGTCCACCGTCCGAGTCCTTATCAATGGAACGAGAATGTACTCGTTGATCCTAGGATCACCTGCTAGTTCAACTAAGCTCACTAAACCATTGGTAAAGATAGGTCAATATTTGTGATCCTATAATTCTAGATATATAAGTTGCAATATGGAGAGCTATCCCGGACTCTTAGCCTACACCGAAACAACACCGAAGTTGCAGCGCATTAAATATGTAGGACTAGACCCAGTTGAATGATAGGTTGCATACTTAAGCACGTAAACAAGTATAAATTGATAAACATAAACAAGCAATCAATGATAAATTAAGCAATCGAGATAAACAAAACAAACATTATGATCTTCATAATAATGGCTAATACTCGAAGGTATTAGCCTTCAAATATCATAATCAATACAAGAGTAATAATTTAGCCAAGGTAAACTAACCGAGTTAACGAATGATACCAAAAAATGAACGATTACAAGAGTATAGAAGATTACAAGTTGTTTCCTATTGAATTAATCACGTTGCAAGACCTCTTCTGCTCTTCTTAAAATCAACTTTTGTGGTTTAGGTATCAAAAATATGATTTAGCATCCTTAAAACTCATTTTTGTGTTTTCTATTTATAAGGTATGAAAAAAGGTCGATACGTCGTATCAAAAGTCTTCGATACGGCGTATTGGGGATTTCTTAGAGTAAAGACCACGTTTGATATCTTCCAGATTTTTTTATATCCATATAGCTTGAATACGGCGTATTGGTCCTTCCTAGATACGACGTATTGGATCTTGTTTCCTTCGTGGTCTTTAGTGAAGTGTAGGCACAGATACGCCGTATCTTCCTTGATGGATACGGCGTATTGGTTGTCAGAACAATAATCTTCAAATATCTTCGTTTAAGCTCTAGAATTCGTGCCTTTTAGTTAACTTTCACCAAGTACTCCATAATTACTGCAATTCTCAAATACAAACGATTAAGTATTAATTCTTTGCAATAATTATATAAAATGGGTTATTTACATAGGATAAATGATGCTATAAAAGTGACGTTATTTGATGTCATCAAATATCTCCCCACATGAATCCTACTTGTCCTCAAGTAGCCTTTAGAAGTTTGTGAAAATGTATCCCTAAGGATTTTTCCGTTTAAGCATTTATTTGATCTATTACAAGTACACAACCAAACACCTCACGAAATAGGAAGATGAAAACACTCAAATCACTCAACTAATCTATGTGGTAACATGTAACTAATTAGCTCAATTGCTCGGTTGTGACGTGTATTCTATCATAGGCTTGGCATGGATACACATCTCCACCACTAGAGCTAAGGAGTAACAAGTTTATGAAGGTAAAATAGGTTTTTATTATAAGGCTTAGGGTTGATCATTCTACAATCTTTCACCAAAAGTACCACACCAACAAGGCAGCTAAAGTACACATACATGGCCGTAATGACAGAATAGACATGCGTGTTTGATCATATCCTTATTCGAATTTAACCAAGGGTTAGGATGAAGAATGATATAGAGTAGGGATCTTCTAGCTTTCACCAATAGTAATAAACCAACAAGGCAGCTGAGACATGCATACATGGCCGTAATGACGGAATAGACATGCATGCTCTTACACATCCTCATTCGTGTAAAACCCATGGTTAATGATTAGGAAAGGGAATTAAATTGTTGTTAGACAAAAATTACAAAACAAATAGCTTAGGTCCAAGATATAAGTTACTAGACACTTTTTCCTGACCGTTACCATGATTAAGACACAACTATTTACAAACATCTTGATCATTGATAAAAAAACAACAACCTGAGTTGGCGTTCCCGTAACGGTCAACTTCCCAATCATCCCATACTTTACATACTTTTACAAGACATGTGGCGATATCTACCACTTTATACAAAACTCGACATCGTTGACTTATAAGACGTATCAACGAATAATCGATCATTCATATAATTCCTTCGGTCTAAGCTTTTGCGAAATGATTATCTCCAAACTTTCCTCCTCTTTTTTGTTGGGATTTTCTAATTTTTTGATTTTTTTTGAACTACACTATACTATGAAACTCGAAGTAATTTCACCATCTTCACAATCATTAAATGTGAAAACCTAATGATCGTTGTAGCTCTAGGTTGTTTAGACCTTTAATCTAGGATAATGATAACATAGTCAGAATATTCAAACATAGAATCAATATTATCATAACAAGGTTTTACCAAACATTCACCACAACCACAATATTATTTGATCAAGATAATACAATTACATCAATGAACTGTAACAGGGATCAAGGAAAACCTTAATTACCTTGAGGCTAAACCAACTAAACCCTAGACGTCTACATTCGAGGACTTGACACCTAGAACACACACACACACACACACTTTTCATGGTGTTTACATCTTGACACCTATAAAACTATATCTAGGGATCTCTTTATATAGTAGAGTCCATCTAGATTTACAAGGGAAAACATAATTGTATAAGGAAACTAAATCTTTTAATTCTTTAATAAACTTCATCTTTATCTTCAAGAATCATATCTTTTGGAATCTTTTATCTTTTGTAGAATAAACTCCACCAGCTTGTAGAATTCCATAATGCTAGATTCAGTCCTTATGTTTCATTCTTGTTTTGTCTTATCAACTCAAATATAATTCCCAACAATCTTCCCCTAGTTGATAATGACAAAACCAAATAAGCACGAACTTCCCTTGAAGTTAATATACGAATGAAAACTTCCCCTTAAGCTACCAAGGATCTACAAGTTGCAAATCATCAAATCTTCTTCCCCTTTTTGTCAATATCAAATAGGAGACTAAAGTATGCAACTTTGATCTTCACAACTACGAACCAATATTACACTTTTAATCCAAGTATTCCAATGACCCAAATTGCCCTCCATTACGCACCTTAAGAAAAATGAACTTGAGCAGTAGAAACTTACACTAGCAGTAGTAACAAAGGCTAGTAGTAGTAAAAACCTTCACCTTGATGTAGCATATAAATGGTTAAACATTTTAACAATAAGCTTCCCCTGAAACCCATATGTTAACCATTTCTTGAATCTTCAATTCTGTAGGCTCTATGTAATGATCACTGATGAAGAAAACTAAGTATACGAAACATGATGCGAATAGAATAACCCAAACTTGTAGTCTTATATCTTTGCACTATCCACGTACTTTCCGAACGGTATACCCAAAACCAATGTATAGGGAGACCGCAATCTCTTGACAATTTATCCTCATCTTCTAGAATAACACATAACCAAAGTGATAGCAAATGTGAGCATTGAGCACCATAAGAAAAGTCCACACTCCTTTTGCTAGATTGTGTCAATTCTTCGTCACAACGTTTCTAAGCACGAACAAGTTACCTCCAAATGTTGTAAGCCATTTGAGATATGATAATAACATAAACTCAAATAACTAGCAGTAGTAAAAACCTTCACCTCAATGTAGCATATAAATGGTTAAACATTTTAACATTAAGCTTCCCTTGAAACCCATATGTTAACCATTTCTTGAATGTAGGCTCTATGTAATGATTACTGATGAAGAAAACTAAGTATAACGAACTTGATGCTGAAGTAGAATAACCCAAACATGTGTCTTATATCTTGCACTATCCACATGACTTCGAACGTATACCCAAATCGATGTATAGGGAGACCGAAATCTCTTGACAATTCATCCTCATCTTGTATGAGACACATAACCAAAGTGATAGCAAATGTGAGCATTGAGCACCATAAGTTAAATCACACACCTTTGCTAGATTTGTCAATTCTTCGTCACATCATTTCTAAGCACAAATAAGTTACCTCCTGCTAAAAGGTATGATAAAACACAAACCCAAATAATTCCATTTCACCATCAAATAAGTGATAAACAATCTTCTTCGTAACCACATCTTCAATAGATCCAAAAATACGAGCCATTAAACTTGGTTTAAGGCCAACAATAGTAACTGCTAAAATTTACCCCAGCAACAGAAACTTAATACTGGAAGCATTAAAAATATACTAGCAGTATTAATCATACTAGCAGCACTAAGTATAAACTGACAGCATTAACCCTTAGTGATAGCAGCACTAACATGAACTGGCAGTATTAACGTCTCCTGGCAGCACTAACTTATATAAGCAGCAGCACTAACCTTCAAAGATAAGGCTGGCAGTATTAACTGCCATTGGCAGTATAACATACAACTGACAGTACTAATGTATGAAGAATAGTACTAAGTACTCATAAGCAGTACTAAGTATAAAGCTGGCAGTACTAACTTCATACCCAGCAGTACTAATTCTTCCCCTTGGCAGTATAAAGTGCTCCTTCCTCCCATACCTTTTGGGACACTTTTTAACGTCTGTAAAGCACCAATATTTATGATCACCAGCAGTACTGTGTCATGTGTCAGTAGTAACCACCAACGAGCAGTACAAAACATATCAGGATACCTTTTTTTAAGTATCTAAACGACACCTTTTTAGCGACACTTTTTCAGTTGCTAAACTGTCACTAATCCTTGTCTTTGCATCTATCATCTTGATGTCGTTTGTTATGCATCCCTACTAGGGTTCATCATCAATCAAACAATCGACTCACCAAAGCTAGTAGAAACATTAATGATCACCATTCCTGTTTTTATTAAATTAGGATTTGTGAATACCCTAATTGCAACGAATTGAACCAAACACCAAAAACAGAGAACATGACCACTCTTCCTTCATAGTTTTGACATCAATACACCTTGTAGATCCTAGATTGAGAGCCACGAGGCTCTGATACCAATTGTGAAAACCTAATGATCGTAGTAGCTCTAGGTTGTTTAGACCTTTAATCTAGGATAATGATAACATAGGCGGAATATTCAAACATAGAATCAATATTATCATAACAAGGTTTTACCAAACATTCACCACAACCCCAATATTATTTGATCAAGATAATACGGTTACATCAATGAACTGTAACAGGGATCAAGGAAAACCTTGATTACCTTGAGGCTAAACCAACTAAACCCTGGACGTCTACATTAGAGGACTTGACACCTAGAACACACACACACTTTTCCTGGTGTTTACATCTTGACACCTATAAAACTATATCTAGGGATCTCTTTATATAGTAGAGTCCATCTAGATTTACAAGGGAAAACATAATTATATAAGGTAACTAAATCTTTTACTTCTTTAATAAACTTCATCTTTATCTTCAAGAATCATATCTTTTGGAATCTTTTATCTTTTGTAGAATAAACTCCACCAGCTTGTAGAATTCCATAATACTAGATTCAGTCCTTATGTTTCATTCTTGTTTTATCTTATCAACTCAAATATAATTCCCAACATTAAAACTCCGGATAATTCCTTCGATAATTCTTCATTCTTCGAATGTACCAATAATTGTGTTGGTAGTAAAAATACATGAGTTTTGACTACTTAATACATTCCCATTTGCAATATGTAAATTTCTTCCCAACCGTACCAAAGATAGAAAATTGACACAAGACTCGAAAAATATATACTTTACACTTTAAGCAACCAACAACTGATAAATAGACTTAATCTAACACCGTAGGCTAAGGTGTAAAGGTGTAACGAAATAAATAGTTGGTGTAATTCCTAAAGGATTGACACTATTAGTTTTTCTAGGGGTATCTTACTCTTAAGATGAGAGTAAACAAAGGGTTTATACGGAGATTTAGCTAACCAGTGTAGTTAGTTAATAAAACAACATATAAAGGCTTTTTGGGTGTAATCCTAAAAAATTACCAATTTAAACAAGTTATTCCATCTAAATCCATAGTACTCATTATTGTGGTCTCGAATAGATATACCAAGCCAAGTTCTAAAGTCTACAACATTACTGGCATACTCATATTTTGTGGAATTTGGGTAAACATTTGGAAATGGATAAGGTTAAATCCTTACAATATCTAATAAGGGTTATTGTGTGTAGGTTATGTAACAAGTAATTTCACACAATTTAAGCATTTTATGTGAAAAATAGGACAAGTATACATTCTAATTCCCATCCCTCTACTTGAATTATACAACGTACTCGTTGTATAGATAAAACATTAAAAATGAGAATTAGAAGAATTAGAATGAGAAATTCCCCTGATATTTTGCTCAGTAGATTCTCCAAGTTGAGTTTATGAGCAAGAATGTGTGTTGAATAACCGTCTTGAGGTATCAAGACTCCAACACTTCCAGATTTCTAGATTGTAGATACTTGACCAACATCGTCGATTTCTTTTCAGCGAGGTCCTGTGTAAAATATAGGAAAAACATGCAAAATCCTATCTCGGGTATCTACGGTTAATTTAAATAAGCTAAACAAAACTGTATAGGAAACCAATACGCCGTATCCATAAACTGGAATACGCCGTATCGAGAAACCTGTAAAAAGTATCTAAATACGGGCCAGTCTGTTGAATACGCCGTATCATGTGCATGAATACGCCGTATTGACATAACTGACAATAATGTTTAAAGTGCATAAAAATAAAGGACTGATAACGTCCAGACATTCAATACGCTGTATGGTATGGAGCGAATACGCCGTATTGATGTCTGGGAAGACAGACTCGATAAAAATAAATAACAATCTGAGTTGTCTCCCTAGAAGCACTTTTGTTTACAGTGAAGTCTTTAAGTTAGACTTTTCTTCCAGCTTCCATACTCTTGTAAACACTCTCTCTTCTTAATTCTGCTCTTGATTTGGATAGCGTGCTTGGTTCCGTAACCTACTCACGAACTATGGTGCTGAACTTACTGCCAGTCTTTGTTCTATCATGCATAAACAAGTCAATGTCGTTACATCATAATATATACACAAAAATATGGAACCTGTTCAAAGTTAGATACATCATGATATGAATAATAAATATACAAAAGATAGAAACAAAAAGATAAGGGATAGAGATCATAGATCTGGCTGCTAGGGAGCTCCGAATGTGCTAGCACCATCAGTGTGCGCCTCTCGTACAGGATCTGAAAGTCTGCATAGCTGGTGAACCTGACCCCAGTCTGACTCATCATCTGTGAGAGTCTATTAACCATCTAAGTTGAGAATCAGGAGAAATCACGGGCCATACTATCCAATATCTCTCTCTGCTCGCCCAGTGCTCCTCGAATCTCATGCACATCCTCCTCCACCTTGGCTAACCTTTGACCCATAGTCCGAGCTGGTCCGGCTATAAGTGGTGGCGGCTGAGGTGCCTACACGGGTGCTGGAATAGCTGGAGCACCCTTATCAGCTACATGAACATCCTCAATGGCCTCAAGGATACCGACCGCATCACAATGGTGGGGGTGTAGCAGTGGTATAGCGGGAGTAAATTATAGTTATTATTTATATAATGAGTTTTTGAGGACATAGTGGGAGGAGGTTGAGTAGTATGCGTTGGAATCATCAAATACTTGACCCTTTCCAGTCGCTACTTGAACTTTTGAATTATACAACGTACAACTCGTTGTTATAGATTTAAAACATTAAATTACCTATAAATGAGAAATTAGAAGAATTAATAATTAGATTAGAATTTAGAAGAAAGAAATTAGAAATGAGAAGGAGAAATATTCCCCCCCCTGAGTGCGTTTTGCCTCAGTTTAGAAGTTAGAGGGAGAGAGTCGCCAAGTTGAGACGGTGGGTCAATGAGCAAGAAAGAAAGGAAAAGTAAAGAATGTGTGTGTTGAAAATATATACGTCTTGAGGTTTTCAAGGACCCTCACAATTCACTTCCAGATTTCTCGAATTGGAGATATTGACCAACAATCGTTAGATTTCTTTTCATCCCGCAGGAAGAGGCGGAGGCCTTTGTGTTAAATATAGGAAAAAAAAACAACCCATGCATAATTACCTGCATCGCGGGTTCTCGGAATCTACGGGGGTTTTTTTTAGAAAATAAGCTAATAAAAAACTGTATAGCGAAACCTATACGCCGGTCCATAACTGGGAATACGAACCGTTTTTTCAGTGTTATCGTGGGAACCTGTTCAACAAAATGAATATGGTTAAGGGTAAAATTAAATATAAAAAAGTATTCGAAATAGGGTCCCAGGTTTTTTAAAGTCTTGGGTTGTGAATGTGCGGTGTATTACGCCCATCCATTAATCATGTGCATCATGAAATGATGACTAGTTTTATGAATACGCCCCGTATTGATATAACTGATATAATTGTTTAAAGTGCATATTATTCATGGACTGATAAGTACCCTGTCCGCCCAGACATTTAAATAAGCTTGTTATGGTTTTAGTTATATGGAGGATAATTATACGGCAGTTTTCGTTATTGATGTCATGGGGGTACTAAAGACTGATCGCCCGATAAAAAAATAAAGAAACAATAATCTGGAGGTGTCTCCCTAGGTGAAGTAGTAGCAGCGTGATTTGCACTTTTGGGTGGACTAGGGAAATGGTCTCTGTGAAGTTTGAATTGGGAGGCCAGCGGCCCTCAGAACGCTGGGGAGTAACAACTGACGCTACTTCGGTAGGCCATGCTCTTGATTTGGATTGCTGTTGCATTGGTTTTGTAGTTATCAGACTCAACGAACTATGTGTTTTTGCTGTGTTTTGCTCTGAACTGTACTGCCAGTAGAGATACATAAAAAACAGAAAGGGCAGGGTCAATTCTTTTGTTTAAGTCTTTTGTTTTCTTTCATGCTTAAAAAGTCAATATGTCGTCTACTTCTGAATATCATACACAAAAATAGGGGGGAACCTGTTCCAAGTTAGATTACATCATGATATGATTAATAAATTATAAAAAGATTAGAAACAAATAAGTAAGGAGATAGAGATCATGATCTGGCTTTGATGGGGGGGAAGGAGTGTGCTTGCTCCATGCTAGTCCAATAAATGGTGCTAGCACCATCAGTCCCTTGCGTCCTTGGTACGCCTCTCGTACAGGAGGATCTGAAAGTTCATCTGTTGCCAATAAGCTGGAGTTGTGAGGTGAATGTGGAAATGATGTGATGAAATTTTGGTTGGTGTGATGAAATGTTGAACTGATAAATTAAACGACCTAGTTTATGTCTGATCCATCATCTTGTTCGAGAGTTATTAAACAGCTCCACCAAAGTAGTGGAGTAGAGAAGAATAAGGAGAAGAAGAAAGGGGACAAAGGGGAGAAAGGAGAAAGAAAGGAAATCACGGGGGGGGGCCCACAATTACTATCCAACTATCTCTCTCTGCTCGCCTCCCTCTTACCTCCCTTTTTGTGTACTTCGAAATCTGCAGGCCATGCTCATCCTCCTCCACCCTGGCTCTAACCTTGAAGCCATAGTGACGAACTGGTGTAGTGGGGTTCGGCTATAAGTTTAGGTGGGCGGCTGAGAGGGTTGCCTTTGCCTTACTACCTCCACCCCCGGGTGTTGCTGTGGGACGCCGGAGCACCCTCATCGTCTAGGGAACATACAGGAACATCCTCAGCGGCCTCAAGGGCACCGACCGCAGCATCAGGCTGCCTCTTTGATCCCGAGGCTACCCAAGCCCAAGTATCATCAATCTCTATGCATATCTGCAGCCTCACCAACTCAGCCATATTGATAACAAGGAGGTCTCACACAATCAACGTCAACCACTACAGCCTCTCCTTAGTAAGTAATCCAAAATGATCCGCTAGATGGGCAACAAACTGACCACCAGATATCATCGCACCCTGATCCCTCCCTGAAGCGAACAACCTTAAATACCTAGCCAATAGATAAGGGATGTTGACTGAGCCAACGTCCATCCCTCTCAAATAGAATAAATCAGTCACGGTCACCTTTTCAGGTGCATAACTCCTCCCAGCGGTGCTACAAGCGATGAGCCTGTGGCATAACCTCAGTATAGGATCTTGCTGTCACACCCTGACAATGGCGGAAACTCGGAAATGCAACATAATGATCAATCATAACACAAGGTACAAAATATAGAAAAACATACATTGCATAAATTCCAAGTGCTATGAAACCATAAAACCTTGAACAAACACAAGTGATGTCCCGAATTGAAACTAAAATCCACAATCTCTTACATTTATTCATATGCCCTCGCAGGGGACCATAACCAAACTTAATCCAAAATCTCCAAATACTAAAATCAAACAACAAGCAAGCAAGACTTCAAGCGAAATTCCACACGGGATACTTCTAAGTCTGCTATCAATCACCAAAAACTATCCTCTTATCACTTCACCTGAAAATGATACTCGAAAACGTCAACAATAATGTTGGTGAGCTCGTAGGTTTAACCTTAAACCAAAAAGACGGGCCAATCATTTCAAGCAGTGGGTAATATGCTAGATGGAACAGTGAATATATGCTAACAATCCAAGACATAGCATCCCCGCTAGTCATATCTCAACATCCAATAATAAATCCGGAGTCGCAACTCCCAAATCACTAACGCACCTAAAGGGCCTACCAGCTGGAGCACTATATTAGGGCGTACCACACAGAACATGCAAGTACCGCACAGAACCTTGTATGCCAAACACAGTACATACAAGTACCACACAGAACCTTGCCATGCCAAACACAGTACATGCAAGTAAATCAACACATAATATTCACATAACAGTCATAAGCACATATCTTGTCCCAAAAACAAAACCACATTTCGCACAGATCAATTCAAAACATTTCAAAACACATTTGAGTATCATTTTCCCCCAACGGAAAAACCAGTAAAAAGTGGGGCTACGAGAACTCACCTCAAGCAAGTCTTTAGCAACCCAATCTCAATCACACAAGCAAATGCAACGACGCCCGCACACGACCTAGTCCAGTTAATGTCCCAATTTAATCATCCAATTCCAAAACAATCTTCACGTTTGATGCATAGTGTTTTAGACGCGTTGTACAATTACCCAAAACAGTTTAGTGGTGTGATGGTTGACGACTTAACTCCACAATCATATCAATCTCATTCCCCGATAATACATACTTATACTATTTAGAGAAAATAGATAAGTAATATAAATAAATATTTATAATTAATAATTATAAATATATTTCGACAAGTCCATTCGGTAAACCTTAGACACTTCAAAATAATCATTATACGGTTGAAAATGAAACGTTTACTCATAATAAACACATTAGAGAAGTTTCGAGAAAAATTATATTTTTCGTCTTTTAGTGAATTTATTAAATAAATAAAATAATTAAATATTATTTTATTATTTAAAATCAAAAATCATGTTTTTAAGAAAATTTCTAAGTATAAACTTTTTACGAAATTTCGACATGACCCGTACGTTTATACAACGTTTTCCAAGGTTTCAAACCTTATTTTCAACAATTTTTCACAAATTCGACACTTTTCGACAAAATTCCAAAATCTCAATCTTTAACGCTTACCAACACTTTTTCCTCAAAATATCATTCAATATCACTTCGTAAATACATTTTCACTTTCAAAAGTTAGTCAAAATTCTCATAACTACTAAATATCGCTTATTGGGCTTTAAGGCCCAACAAGGGTCCATTAGGACTTTTATAAGTCAAAAATATAATCTAAGTCCAAAACCAAGGTTCATTTACATATATAAGTATATACTTATATGTAAAAAATAATCCGGACCACAATAAGCCCTTCTATTAAGCCGCGACTCAAATAGACTTATTGGGCCGTGAGTCCATAACTCCAAAATACGTATATTAAGCTTGAAAATAAGCTATAGAGCTACGTATCGCATTTGGTTACTACTATAAGCCTCAAAAATAGTCCACAACATACGCTATAATACAAAAATAATCAAAATCACTATCCTAGTAATTTTGGAAATCTACACGTGGCATATAAGCCTAAATAAGCCAAGAAATAGCTTAAAAATAAGCCCGAATAAGCCATACAAGCCATTATAAAAAATAAGCATTCTAGCATCATATATTATTCAACCATCACGACCACAACATCAAAACTACAAAAACCCTCTTTTTTATTTTTACCCATACACGAACCAAACACCACTTTTTTTATTCATTTCGCTTTCAAAAATCGATTTTCACAATGATCAACTTGTACAACTAACATCTATGCATCAAAATAAACCCAAAAGGACAAACGAAATTTAAATTTGAAAACTTACAAGAAAATCTTCAAAAATGTATATTTTGTAACGAACCGGACAACCCAAACGTTGTTTAAATGAACACCCAAACACTCGTATCAACCCGGAATATCACGTTCTCGATCAAAGTTGGAATTTTTATGGTGGTTTGTTGTTGGTGAGGTCGAACGAACACACACACAGACACACACTCTTAGGTGTGTGTTTTTTTTAATAAAATGATAAGGATTATAGGAATAAAATGGTATCTTATGTACATCCTTAGACAAGTTAGCTAAAATTAAGCCATCTTGTCTCCCCTCCCTTACTTGTAACCGGTCAAGGCATCCTATGGGTGTCGGGTCTTTCTTTTCGTGTCGGGATCACTTAAATACTCGTAAAACTCAACCATAAAATTTACCACAAAGTTAATTAACATTTTTATTCACTTTAAAAATACTTTTCCATTAACCTAGAGTATTCACATGACATATTTTCACTTTAAAACCTTTCAAAACTCACTTGGACATTAACAGACGTGTCAGACTCGTTTTTCGGCATTTCTCAAAATTCACGAGTCGAACTACCCGGAATACAAATAACACAATAATACCTTTCAAAAGGTATTATTAATCACAATTAACCTCAAGTCATCACATATCTCATAAAATCACCACCGTCAACACGGTACAAAATATGAATAAACTGACAAAAGTCAAATAGTCAAAGGACTAAGGGTAAATGTTACATTAACTCTCGTCAAAAATAAAGTTTTGACTCGGTTTTGACTAACTCGGGACAAGGACGAAAAATAAATTTTGTTACCATAATAATAAAAAAAATAACGAAGTGCGTCGAAATTCTTTTCTACGTTGCTTAAAACGTTTAACGAAGGCGCGGTCAAACGTCGACTCACGAAATTTCAAAAATAAATATTTTAAATTTTCGTTCGTAATAAGATACGAAAATAATTATTTACGACAAATAAAATTTAAATGTCGACATTCACTCACACGATTTTATAAAATAATAATTATGACGTCGAATTTGCGATCGTCATACGCGTCGTGAAACTCGGGTTGTTACATTCCACCCACCTTAAGGGAGCGCCGTCCTCGGTGCTCGTCCTTTCTTACTCGTCTTAACTTCTCTTTCGGTGAGACGGTTTCCTTACGATTGGATGGTCTCACGTGCTCGAATGCAATATCACTCGATATAATACTCGCTCCAACTATTTCGGATGGAAAGTCAACGAAACAAATGATAATTATACCAACAAGATAAAAATACAATCATGGAGGCTCTTATTATAAGAGGCAAAACATGTCGTGTAATTATATTCGACAAAAGCCGAATCATGTCGTTTCTAACTTTTATAGTGGCACTCATTATAAGAAACAATATACGTCACGGAATTATGTTCGATTAAAATAATTATTACTTCGTTCTCACGAGAAAATTTTCTATTACGGATGTTCAATCCAAACTTAGTTGGTGATCATAAAAACAACAAAGCCAAACGCACCTTGCTTATCAAAACCAAGACCGAAACTTACGTCGTTAACCAAAACCAAAACTTACGTCAATGATCAATTACGAAAATATACCAATATTCGAAACCAAAAATACGCATGTTGCCCTTTCTGTCTCATTTAATAATGCCCTACCGGTTGTGAAAAATATTCCGGAGTACCTGCGACCCCATCAACGCATTATAGCACAAAGAAAAATTATATATTCAATTAAGCACATAATCGCCTATTAGTCATTTTAAAATGACTTTATATTTCTACCTAGCTTATCATCACGCTTGGCAATAGTCATGCTTGTTTTTCATAAGTTTTAGCAAATCATCTGTGCTTACTTATCAGGAAGCCTCAGCAATGGCTATGCTCATCACGCGGTCCATACCCAACCGATTAGATCGATTATTATACAGAGCTTACCGGATGGCCATGCTTCTTGGTAATGATCTTGACTAATTCATGGTTAGGTTTTAGCCTACCATAGTCACGCTCTTGGGCTAACATGCCACAACCGATAATGGTCTACCAGGATTACGTACCTCTCAAATCAACCTTCATCTACATTTGGGTAAGTATACCCGTTCACTCACGTCCTAAGCCGCATCACGGCAACACAAAAGCGACATAAGCAGTTACTACCATTCAAAAGCACATAGCACATAAATCACATAATTCACATAATTCGGCGGCGATAATTCCGCTACAACACATAATGTCAAATGACAAATCAAAATCAATTAAGAAAACAATGAGCATCATGGACTCGCTGCTCGTTCGACGAAAAATAAAAATTCCAACGTCTCTACATGACGACTAGCACGATTGGCTCGGTCCTAACATGCCGCATCAAATTCTTAGATGGCTCAACTTAATCAAGTCGAGATAATTACGCAAATTCCTAATTCAATACCGTTCGACTTAAGGCGTTAGCTAGTTTGATTGGGTCTCCAGGATGGAAACGGACGTCACTAATCGACTAGAGTCTCCAATCTTTTCGCTCTTTCATATGCACACAAAGTCGTTACGTCAAGGAGTAAGGATCACTAACCTTAAGTCAGGTGTCGTTTAGTGCCTTACTCTAATCTTCGACGACATGAGGTATACTTACAACTATACTATCACCACATCCCATTTCGGGGGAAAGAAGTCTTCTTAACGACCATCGATTGATACATAAAAGGTAACACTCATCGAATGTAGGAGAAGTCTTCTCTATTTCTCACCTTCAACCTCGGGGATAACCATCTCAGCTTCCATTCACCTTAAGAATCTTTACATCTCCAAGAAGATCCCTTCTTAGTGTCGGTATCAGGTTTACACCCTTGATAGCTCAAATCTATCATTGCTTACTAGCACACCGAATGTACTTGGTATTGACGCGTCTTCATAACAATCACCGCTCTTAAATACTATGAACTAAATACACTCCTTTCTAGACACACTCGCTCCGAACAATACCGTACGTATTTTCCCTTCGGGACGATTCGGTCATGACGACTCACATGAGACTCTCTCCATGCAGTCGATAAGAATATGGTTACTTGCATAAAGATCCATAGCAGGGTAAAAATATTTTCTTCTTTTGGAAGCTTGACCCAAACATTTATCTCAATTATCAAGCGTTTTATTGGTGACGATTTACCCAACATAGCGTGGTTCTTCC
The DNA here is from genome assembly GCA_026074375.1 of Tanacetum coccineum. NCBI lineage: Eukaryota > Viridiplantae > Streptophyta > Magnoliopsida > Asterales > Asteraceae > Tanacetum > Tanacetum coccineum. The sequence goes on along the minus strand of BQNB010088240.1, from coordinate 12,452 downwards.
TAAATTATGCATAGTTGATCAGATTATGCATAATTGAGGACCAAACAACATCATGTCCATTCTCGTCAAAATGTTTTATTTTCATACGCTACACGCGTAAGTTATTTCCTAAAAAAAGGTTTAAAGAGTAAAAATTTTTATTATTTCAAAAGAAAGAAAAGAAGATAGCACAATATTCCATCCTTTTTATTTAAAATCTCACACAAGCCGAGTGCCTCGGGGGTAACCACGACCTCCTAGCTTCACTCATAGTACAACCTATACAATGACACCTCCTCATAACTCATAGCCGAGAACAATTACAACAATTGTAATAACAATGCCGAAAATAACCTACATACATACCAATTTCCCCCAAAAAGAGATACATCAGTGGCCTTCAAAGCCAGTACATCCAACCGTAACGGTTATAAGTTTCCAATACATAAACTACATATACATGAACTCTCCTAGAGTTCTAAATCGAAAGTAATAGCTAAAGAATGCACAGTTACCACGCCGGTGATAAGATAAAACTCTGCGGCAAGAATAACCTCAATCCAATAAACCTAAATCTTGAAATCCTCATACTTACTAGTCCGTGGACGATAAAAGTATGAAGTTTTAGTCTACGAAAAGCATTTCGAGTCTAAATTACAGAAACATAGGGCCCACTGCCCAGAAAGTTTTGTACCCAAGGTGAAATTACCATTTTGCCCCTATTTATCAAAGTCGCCATTTTCCAAAATTTTATCGCTCCACTAAACTAAGCGTATCTCCTAAATTGTGCGTCCGCAAAAGCTGAAACGACCACTCAAATCTAAGTTTGTTCAATACCTAGAACTTAAAGTTTTACATATTTAGATGTTGCTATATAAGTTTTTGAACTTATTACTCATTCAAATTCTGGTCTCAATTTTTGACTAATTTCGCCATTTCGGCGATATCTCATTCGTCGGACGTCGATATGACTCCATCCGAATTCCTACATGTACCTAAGATGTTTCTCTACATCCTAGTTCAATTTACAAGGTCTTCATAGACCAAAAACATTTTGAAACATACCCAACAAGCTGCTATCCCAAAGCAGTCCCCAAAGAAATTTTAATAAATTTTTGTAGTTTACAAAAATGAGCGTAATTTGAAATTTATAGATTCTTTTGATGTGAAACTAATTGAAGGTGATAGCCCTAAGAGTCTTATACAGGTATCATCATTTTATTTTTAAAAGTAAATAAAAAAAATATAGAGTTATACTCCTTTTCCCAACAGCATACTAGATTTGACTAGTTTTAGTAAAACGACGATATCTCACTCATCCGGGGGAGATATGACCCTATCCAAAGAACCACATGCACCTTAAACATGTACCAACATCTTAATTGGCTTTCCCAGGTGCCGTAAGACCACAAATAATTAACAATCAACCCCACAACCTACTAGTTATAAACTGCTATAAAATCCATTTTGAAATCCAACCAAACACCATTTTAATTCCTCCAAACGCCAATACAATGCCATACCCAATGACTTAACACTCTTTCGAACAAATCAACTCATGTGTTTCCAGACCCAAACGTTTCAAGATTTACTAAGTAGAGGTCGTCACAAAAGAATCAAAGCACAACACACCAACTTTATTCGAAAGTTCTAAAAATAGCCGTTTCCAAACGACACGTTACGCGAAAGTTAATAGTCATTTTCCAAAACAATGAGGGTTCATGGGAAGACATATAAAGGTAACACTCTCATCAACTAAAAAATTTCAAAACAATAGGTTACGAAATAACATATACTATTAAAAGCAATGGGAAAATATTCGAACTCAGAGTCGAACAATAAGTCACCCAATAGGATCGACAAACTATGACGAATCAACATCACCAAAAGATGAAAATAAAGTCGCAAAAAAGTTTCGAAGATAATCGTATAACGACGATGTTTTCATCACGTATCAAATTAAATTTATCATATCGCATCGAAATGTTTAAGGGAATTAAACTCTTCGCAAGAAGCGAATATCAAGATATATATAATCGTATACCATAGAACGGATGTCGTATATATATCTATATTCATATATATAATTATTACTTGTACCAAGTGTCAACCACTGGTTACGCACATAGTATGCAATCAAATATACCACATAAGGCTTCTAAGGATCGGGAACGATGCGCGCCCGGATATCGGACAACAGTGAAAGACTCGTGAAAATTTTTCAAAAACAGTTGTAGTCCAAGTTTTGTAAAACGACTTAGTTCACTACAACTCGTGCTCTGGTACCACTCTGTAACACCTCCAAAATACGATACGCAGCGGAATGCAATATTTGGGGTGCTACGTCACGACACAATCACACAAGTCATAACAAACAATTATAAAAGTCACAACACGACTTGGTTTCTAAAACATTTCTATCATTTATTGACATAAGTTCACCGAGTCACTGTCCTTGATATCCGCGTTTCGTCCCATCCAAGCCATCAACAATACCTAACCTGAGATGCATGCTTAAAAACGTCAACAAAACGTTGAGTGAATTCATAGAGTTTACAAATAACAGTTAGAACGCACATTTGGTTCAACAAAACATATAACCTTGCTCGTAAGCCAAGTTATAAAAATATTAATTTCCAACTAAATGAGCCCATGTACCGAAACTTAACACATTCATTCCCGTAGGATGAAATTATGTTCGAGAAGTATGCCACTTCTCCTAATACTAACTACAAAATGTCCGTTTGACAGGGTGGTCACAACTGATTCAAACCCCGGACAGGGTTGTCAAACCCAATAGATCTATTTAATACATTAGCGTTCACCATCAACAAGCAAACTAACGGTCACACAGTAAAAGGCATATACTCAATAGTGAATGGAATCATATTATCATCAAAACACATTGCGTTCTCATTTTCAAAACAAGCAAGTATCCCCCTCGCAGGTTTAAAAACATTTAAAACACTTAAAAGCAAGGCTATGAACTCACCTTGATCGAAGCTGAGGATCAATTAATCGAAACAATCCACGGAAAATCAACGAACACGATCACGACCTATAAATTACGTCGCTCGATTACTTTACCAAAAAGTATGGTCAACGATGCGTACATCGTATCAACAAAATCGTATATATATAGTATATACATATATTTGTACATGTGATGAGAAATCCACTTGCGCTTTAGATCCTAAAATCCCACAATATTAGGTTATGATCGTTCTTTTATTTATATCTTACGTCACTTAATCGAAAACTTTCTATTTTAAGAAACTTTCTATTTTAGGAAAGTTGCTATTTTCGGAAAGTCATCATTTTTAGTAAGTCTTCTAATTACATTTACAATGATATATAGTCATCTCGTCGATCTTTCGACATTCAACTTGGTTATTTAATTACCCGTATCGGGATTATATCCCGTATGTTTACGGAAAAGTTACTATTTTAGAAATATATTCATTTATAAAAATCGTTAAGTCTAAATTGTTCTACTTGAAATAATAATAGCGTTTATTATTTTTATAAACATCCGACAAGTTAGTATCAACCCGTTGACTTTAAAAAGTCAACGTTGGACTTTGATTGACTTTGACTTTATATATACATAAGTAATCAAATCTGACCCGCTCTAAACGACCCGTTATATCACATTTTCATGACTCGGACAAAGAAGAGATTTTATGCGAAACGATATTCCGGACAACTTTTTAGTTTTAGCCGAGACCTGAATCTCGACAGAAAATGACCAAAATACCCTTTTTCAATTCTGCTGTAACTTGTATTTTCAATAAAAACGCAGCAGTTTGACCATCGGTTTTGACCAGCTATCTCACATTTTCGTGACTTTGACCAAAAAGAGATTTTATGTAAAACGTCATTCCGGACAACTTTCGTGCTTTGCCGGAAGGCTAAAACGGACTCGAAAGTGCTCAAAACGAGCTTTTAAAATCTGGACAGATTCAAAATAAGCTATAATAGCTGTTAAAAATTTATAAAACTTTCCAAACTTGTTTTTGCCGTAACTTCTTCGTTATTAGGAGTTACAGGACGTTCAAATTACCGAAACGCTCGTAAAAGTACCCTCCACAATATTAACCAACCAAAAATAAGATTTTATAAAATTTCAGACCTCATTTTCCGTGTCAAACCTGCTGTCCGAATTTACACTTTTAAAAACCCATCTAAATCATTTTCTCATCACACCCAATAACTCTAAATCGATTAAATCGAAGAACTAAAATAACACAAGTATTAAAAATACTTACAAAGCTATATTTAGCAAGATCGGACAATACTTGAACTCGATTCGCCTCCTTTTGTGTCTAGCCGAACTCGAACCAACCCCAAAAACCAAAACCGGGCTTTTTTCCATTTAACACGAGCCTCTAATAATGTTTATCTAGTTATTTTAAACACGCCTTTTAAACGAAATTGTTTGAAACTAACCCAGATTCTAACTCCAAAAATACCAATTGCATGTGTTATTTTATTGCGTAGATGTGTAGAAAATGAAGAGAGGATTCGAAAAATATAGGTTGATCGGAATGCATGTGATTTTTCCGGCGACCATGGCGGTTTCCGGTGACCGGAAAACTTTTCCGGTGGTGGTGGGATGGTGGCAGCCGACAGTTTAAAGAGGAGAGGGGAGAGAAAATGTTTTGATAAAGAGTTAATAAGTGTGCGTGGTGACTTATATAGAAAACAACTTTAACCCTTTGGCACTTTTGGCCCTTCCTTCTTTTTATTCTTTTAAAATTAATACAAAGGTTATTTGTTTCGTCATTAAAGTCGACCAAAACTCGAGATTATACTTCCGTGACTAAATTTATTTTCGTCACACTAAATTTAATTTAAAACTTTTAATAAAATATTAACTCTCGTCAAAAATAAAGTTTTGACTTGGTTTCGACTAACTCGGGACAAGGACGAAAAATACAATTTGTTACCATAATAATAATAAAAAAGATAATAACGAAGTGCGTCGAATTTTTTTTCTACGTTGCTTAAAATGTTTAACGAACGCGCGGTCAAACGTCGACTCGCGAAATGTCAAAAATAAATATTTTAAATTTCCGTTCGTAATAAGATACGAAAATAATTATTTACGACAAATAAAATTTAAATGTCGACATTCGCTCACGCGATTTTATAAAATAATAATTATGACGTCGAATTCGCGATCGTCATACGCGTCGTGAAACTCGGGTTGTTACATGTACCTCGTTATCAAATTCCCGATCGTGATCCGTACGTATTGACACAATGGGACAACCTTTTTGTACTTGAATTTTCTTGCTTAAAATTTCAAAATGGTCAAACGCGTCATTTTTTTGTTTCAAAATTCTAGTCCATCTATATCTTGAATAATCATCGAGAATGACCAAAGTATAGTAGTTTCCTCCATAACTTTAGACGGCCGATGGACCAAAAACTCCATATGTAAAAGTTCTAGACACTTAGTAGTTGAAACCATGTTTTTAGCCTTATGGCTTGCATGTACTTGTTTTCCTATGTTGAAATCGTCACAAAAGTGATTTTCAAATTTTAGTTTTGGTAAATTTCTAACAATTCTTTAAATGATAGCAATTGTATAAGTCGCATATTGGCGTGACCCAATCTTCGATGCCATATGGTCGAAGTATCATCTATTGAAGTTAGACAAAGGTTATCCTTAGGTGAGTTACCAGTTTTCATTACATAAAGACCAATTTTCCTAATCCCTCTTCCTATGGTAATGCCGTATTTAAGTATTTCACTACCGGTTTTGCTAAAGAGTACTTTTTACTTTTTATCACATATTTGACCTATGCTAAGGAAGTTAAAATTTAGATTTTCTACATGACTAACATCAAGAATAGTTAGGGAGTTGTGAGTGATCGTACCTTTGCCAATGATCTTGCTTTTTGTGTTACTACCAATCACCATGTTACCTCCATTGATAGCTTCGTAGATAGAGAAAAGATCCTTGTTACCCATCATATTCCTTGAGCAACCGCTATCTTTGATCCATTATTTGGATCCAATTTAACTTTTAGACGTACCTAAAAGCACAAAAGAACTCAAGCCTTTGGTCCCTAATATCTCATGGGTCCATTAGCGTTAAACATACCGTTTGGGTGGTTCATTTAAGGGTATGGAGGGTAAGGTCCCCAAGAACCAAAGTTAGGTGGTTGAAATTGGTCTTCCTGTTATGCTGAATAGTTCCAACCTACTTGATGGTAGTCGCTTTTAGGGTATAAGGTGTTTGGTCTCTGATCCGTCCAAACCACACCTTAAAATATATATAGTATATAATAAAATATAAAATATATATAGTAAGTGTAATCTGAAACAGAATCAAGAATACCGAGAAGTAGTATAGAATGTTCCCGGGTCGTTTATCCCCAACGAGGCTGGACTGGAAGATCGATACGGTCGAAGATTTGAGTTTGAAGGAGAGAAATGATTTGAGAGTGCAGGAAGTTAAATTAAACAATAATAAACAAAAACGTTTAAGAAAATCCTAAAAATTATGAAAATAAGCTAGAAAACGAGAGCACGAATCCCGAACAAAGGGGGAAAAACCTAAAATCTTTAAAATTAACCCTACGAAATTTTTTTTGCTTCTAAACTACTCTAGGGAACAAATAACTAGGAGTCAAATAACGAAGAATGAAAAAGACTAGACTGAAAACGGAGTTCGTTTGACCCAAAAACGAGTCAAGACAAAAAACCGCGCCCGGACCGCTCTTTAAAAATGAAAAGTTGTAAAAATGACCCTACGAAAAGTTTTATATTTTTCCTACAAACTATATGACAAAATAAAATTTTCTAAAAAAGAAAAATATTTTTTTGATAATTTTTGTACTTTTTATGAATTTTTTAAACTTTTAACTAAATTAATTTATAAAAAATATTAAATGACTTCGAAAAATTCTGAAATTTTTACTAAAAATACTTTACACTACAATAAGCCTACGAAAAATAAAAAACACAAAGGTGGCTTATAAATAAGCCCTCAAATAAGCTGTAACAGCTTATTAGCTTTAAAGCCTAAAACGTGTATAAGTACCAAGCCCCTTGAGTCTTTAACGAAAAAGACCCAAGGGCGCAGCGGTATGTGTTGTGTGTATAAAAGGGGGACTGTATCGAGGGGTACCGGGTTCGAGTCTTGCTCACCCGGTTCCCTTGTCTTTCCCTCTTTTTTTTTGGAAAAACTTTGTGAAGCAAAGTTGTTAAGCTCGTGGGGCTTAACAACTTTGTCAACTACGACTTTTTATGAAAAGCTGTAAATAAGCTTAAAAATGACAGAATGCTTACAAAGAGCTTAAGGCTAAGATTACACTAAGTCATTTGGACTTGAGGACAAATAAGCTAAGACTAGAACTAAAAAGCTAAGAGGTTAGTCTAAGTTATCCTAAATAAGCACTTAAGTGCTTAAAAGCTAAAACTAATAAGCTGGAAAAAGCTTAAGCTTGACAGAAACTAAATGAGCTTAAAAGGCTTAAAAAGCTAAGATGTTGACACAAATAAGCAAAGAAAATGAGAGATAAGCAAAACTACTAACTACACTATCTCTATAAGCTAATAAGAGCAACAATGAGCTTATGAAATAAGCTGAATAAGCTAAAATGAAAAATAAGCAATCCTACACTAACACTAAGCTAAAAACAGTGAAAGAGCTAGTTTGAGCTTAAGAATAAGCCATCAAATAAGCTTGCTAAGGGCTGAAACTGAAGGGACTTATCTAAGAGCTTATAGGCTCTCAAAATAAGCCAAGAACTTGGGCTTAAGAACACTACAAGCTTAGGAAAAGGAAGCTCAAAGTCTCCCCTTTGCACCAGGGGAGATTAAGGCTTAACACAAATGGCTTATTTGATAGCTTTACTAAAAGCTGATCAAATAAGCTCCAAAAACTGAAACTAAAGCTTGAACAGCTTATGTCTACTATGATGTGACTTGTGTACCAATTTTTGAGTTTTATAACTCATTAGTACTTGGTCTGTATTTGTATAGGTGTTCAAAGGCGTTTGGTTTTAAACTGCTATAAAAAGGTCGTGGGGTGGTTTTGACTTACCAAGTCAAAGACCAAAGGGTGTTGACATTTGTGTTATACACTATATACACACTCTTTGTGAGTAAATATACCCCCCTTAACTCAAAATCTCCAAGTGCATTAGCTAATAAAGCTTCTTGTGGAGTTCTTAAAAATCACAGTTAGAAAAGATGGTTTAGAAAAACTTTGGAAAACAATTTTAAAACCTTAAAACTTTAAAAGAGTAGAGATATAGATTGAACAAGCTTAAATAATTAAGCCTTAAATAGCTAAGTGACCAACCCTATACACACACATTGTTGACCGTTTTCCATGTTAACACAAACACTCCTTAATTTTTGAAAAGTGATTTTAAAAACTTATAAGACTAAGTTAACTGAAAAATTTTAAAACACTAATGTTACTTAAACACTTTAGGATATTAAAAAGATAAATAGGAAGGCAAATAGCCACGGTAATGGAGGAATAAGCTGGCAGTATAAGCTTCTTTTAGGCAGTTTTAGACACTTTGATATGAAAATGAAGTCAAAGAGTATCTAAGATGACTATTAAGCATATTTAAGACACACATATAAGCATATAAAAAAACGTATTAGCAAAGAAAATAAACCAAAATAAGCTTATTGTACAGTTAAATAAGCAAAATTGAAAGAAATGTACCTATTGATCCTTGTTGCTCAAAAAGCGATCTTTTGAACCTCATAAGCTTCCTTAAATTCCTACCCAGCTTATAATTAAGCTTAACTAAGCTAAAACCCAACAAGCCTTCCAATATAGCTCATTCTTCCTTAGCTTTTTAATGGAACAGTACTTTTGCTTTCCTCTCTTTTTTTTTTGAATTTTTCCTTAAAAGCTTTCTAAAACAGGTTATAAAGATACTTAAAACTGAGAGCTTAAAGAATTTTAAGAAGACAAATGTAACTTAAAACACTCTTAACTGAATTTTCATTAAAATTGAAGTACAAATACAATAGAAACTTTTAAACTTTTAAAACTACACTTGACTAAAAAAAACTTATAAAAACTACTTAAAAACTCTCCATTTCAGCCACAATGGCTTTTACAAAGCTTTTATAGGAAAAACGACTAGGTCTTGACTTCTTGTCTTCATCCAGTTGTGTTTGTTTGTAGACACAAATGTGAAGTGTGCTTGTTGTGAGAGTGTAGAAAACACAAACAATTCTTAGTCCTTGGATTGCCTTTGTGCTTGTTCGGATCATCATCTCCACCCTTCATCATGCTCGAAAGTTGTGAGATTGCCAAGTTGGCAATTGGGATTTGTGATAGGGATTAAGGGTTAATCCCTTGTGGTTAATAGTTGCAGGGTTTGAGGAGAAAACGAAGGGTAAAGACTGGTGTATGGGGAGAATACATCTTTGGCGGGAAAAATTGGGTTTATAAAGGTTGGGGGTGACAGGGTGGAAGTTTGGGGATTGGGCAAAATTGGCCCCTCAAAGTTATATGGTTCATTGCACAATTCGTCCTTGTGGTTAAATAACTTTGGGGACTTGGCAAATTAAGTCCCCAAAAGTTATATCACCAATTGCACCTTTAATAACTTATTTTATTTGTTTTTAACCTTTTTTTTCTTTCTTTTTCTTTTTCTTTCACAGTTGGATATGAAGGCCATGCAAGATAAGATTAAAGCCGGCCTCATCCCGTTCAAGACCGATCAAGAAATATTGGATGAAATCGTTCCGAGTGACAACCGCCAGAATATGTCGGGCATGGGCAGGAAGTTACCGGGTGGTGGCTCAACTTCTCGCAGGCGCGCAAATCGTGCATTTGGAGATATTATGACTCGGGATCAGATGACGCAGATGTTCAGGCAACAAGAGCAAGAGAAAGAGTTATACAGGAAGCAAGCTGAGGAGGCGCAGGCACGGGCTTATTTGGCTTCGTTAAAGGCTGACGCGGCGGACCAACGGGCTAATGTGGCGTACCAAAATACTGAGTCGATTTATGGAGCCCTAGGTCAGTTTTTTATGCACTACAACTCACCAAATAGTGCTCGTCCATTTACCCCTCCTGCTTTTAGTCTTGTACCCCCACCCCCACCCGGTCCTACTATGCCCCAACTCACCCCTAATTGGGCTCACTTACTCCAACCTCCCTTTCCCTATAATCAACCACTCCAACCTCCTTATACCGGCCCACTCCAACCACTCCAACCTCCCTATACCGGCCCATTTCCTCCCACTCCCGTCACCAATAATAACTTCAACAACTGTTATCGTCCCGTTCTCAACTCCACTCATTGTATCGCCTCTAGTTCTAATTCTCAAGCCCAACGTCCCCACTACACCCTTCTTACGAATCCCCATATGAACGATTCGCGGAGCTGTGACCAATTGGCTCAAGATTTGGCTCGTGAAAACAATAACGAGTGCTCATCAGGGGAGGAGGAGGAGGGCGAGCAACAATCGGGTGATGACTATTCGGAGGAGGAGGAGTAGGCGTTTTTATGTAGTATCTTAGTATGTGTAATAACTTTTAGACTTGTTACGTTTGTGAAACATGGATTTAGTATTTTATCGTGGCGTGGATTTTGTTGAATGGAATTGTGACGTTTAGTAGTATTGTAAAAGTGGATTTTGTTGAATGGTAATTTATCGTATTGTGGATTTGTGGTATTGTAACGTTTAGTGATTTGTTATTGTATCGTATTGTGGATTTGTGGTATTGTAACGTTTAGTGATTTGTTATTGTATCGTATTGTGGATTTTCCGAATTCTGGATTTTTGAAATGTAGATTTTTTCTGGAAAAAATTCCGGAAAAAATATGGAAAACTGGACATGCGTCCAGTTTTTTTTTTGCCCAGGCACACTTTAGGGTCGACATTGTCGACCCTAATCTCACACTTAGGGTCGACAATGTCGACCCTAATCTCACACTTAGGGTCGACAATGTCGACCCTAAACTGGGTGGAATACCGACGTGGACTATATTAAAACGATTTTAATAAATAAAAAAGTTTAGGGTCGACAATGTCGACCCAAAGTGTCAAAGGCATTGTCGACCCTAAAATTAGTCAACTTATTTGGTTGAAATATTGTGGTCCCCACTGTCGACCCAAAATTCAAAGGTATATGTCGACCCAAAGAATTTTGGGTCGAGAAATTTGGATCGAGAACTTAAGGTCGAAATTGTCGACCCTAAGCACTTTGAGTCGACACCCTTTGTAACTTAGGGTCGAGAATGTCGACCCTAGACCCTTATATTGTTGTAGTGTGGTTTTGATGAATCACACACAAAGTTTATAGGAAGAAGCTTTAAGAAATCGGTACCACCAATGTGTGTTTGTATAAAAAATAAGAGATAATTAAAATCTGATTGGGAAAGAAACTTTGAAGAAGCTTCATGAATTCGGTATCATCTATGTGTGTGTTGCATGTGTATACGAAAGAATGAGAGATAATTATCAAATTGGGTTGGCCAAATTCGGATAAAAAAACACCGGAGCCTAGCGTATCGAAACAACATCGTAACCGGCGCACCTTGAGTATTTATATAATTGTAAGTATGCTTGCGGTGCTTTTTTAGTTATGTCAATATTTACTTCTGGATTTTCTCTCTTTCAGGATTACTACCACCACCACATTTACAAAAAGATCAAGATGTTGGAATAACAAAACAACCAGAACTCAAGCCAAGAAGAAATCAAGATGATTTTCTCTTTTTTTAACTTTATATGCATCTTACTCACATGAACAACCAATTCGGTAATCCAATAACCATTATTTTCTCATTTTTCGTATACAAGCGCTCCGCGGTAACACGTAGGTAGATATCCTTGCTATTCAACATAACTGAAAGTCCCAAAATCACGACTAATAAAACAACAAAGTATAAAACATTTAAGTAAATGCAAACACAAGTATTTACTTTTCAAACGTTTAATATCTTTATTGATAAGAATCAAAGAGTTATAAAGTGTTGCACGAAAATAGCACTTGTTGAATGACAATAAAAGGTAGCTCTCTGCAATACAAACTTAAGCACAACGTAAGTTTGCGAATGAGCTTACGATGTCTCTCTAATTTGATCAGGGACCTATGGTAAATTCAAGAGAGTGAATTCACTACAAATACAATTCTTGAGACAGAGAACCAAGAATCCAAAGAAGAACAACAGCATTACATCTTTCCTATTTTTGGGACAAAACAAGACTAGTAACAGGTCTAACACAAGTACCATCAACAAAACCCATCTTATTTTACCCTTGAGAGCAATTTTTATAGCAGTTAACCATATTTTATTATTCTTAGATCCAATCAACTTAAAACTAACAATAGGCACATTAGAATGATGATTAGCTTGCAAATACAACAGATTACCAGCATCCAGACTATTAATCAGAACCTCAGTTGTAATAAACACAAATAAGCAACTAAAGAACAAGCAAAACAACCAGAAAAAACAAACAATAAGAAC